>DWDV01003995.1:0-10081 GCA_018245615.1 Mimoniades ocyalus
AAATAAATACTTTAAAAGATATTATAGATTTAAAATTATACGCCACCCAAAAATATTACCTCCGCGAGCCAGCGCTCCATGACATGCCGAGCTGGCGTCCGCGTCGCGCCCCTCGGCCCTCCCCCTACCTCGCCAGTTCATCTTTTTTATCAAGTTATTTAATGTCTTTCTTGATCTGTGTGGAGCAACATATAGGCTACTGTTTATCCTAGATTTTAAATCATACGTGGGTGTGGGAATAAAAAACCTTTGCAAGGCTATTCTACGAGTACTCATTGTTTCAATATTTAAGTTTACATCCTGTCTAATGATTGCAAATTCTCGAGTCGAAGTTATACTATTAAAATTCACTTAGTGTAACGATAGACGTTATAAAATAAATTAATGTAGTGAGATATTAATGTTTATCCTTTCGCTTTTTCTATCAGTATACGATCCTAAGTTTCTCAGTGTAACTATATTTAATATCGATTAAATAAGTTTGTGCATACATGTATGTACCTTATTACAAAACAATTGTTTCAAATTCACATATTATTTAATTATGTCGTTTTATAAGTAACATGTGATGTAATTAATATATCCTTAAAAAATTCCATACATAGTGTCCTAATTTAATTTCTTCCTCTATATTTATAACTTCAATTCCACTGCTGGTAAGCCTATGTTTAGTTATATGTGTTTTTTTTCTATTCGTCACTTCCTTGGAAACTTCTCGTTCTGTCTGCGCTGTTCTCGTCGGCGGCCAGGACGTCTTGTTGTGCTGAGGTAGAATGTACTATACCGAAATCAGTATGTCGCCAAAGCCTCGTATATTGTATAGCAGGGTACACCACAGGTAGTTGAGGTCAGCTTAGCCTCCTAAAACGGAGCTTAGTATCCCTTATCCCCCTAATTGTTGAAATTTATGGAATACCGTTAGGAATCTTAATAATGGCATATTTTGATAAGTAAACATTAACCTTACCTAATCGCGTAAACGCATTAGGTGCCTACAACAAATTTTCATCATCACTTGGGCGGATTGGTAGAAAATACCATTTGCCAATGCCAAGGAAACTACATACATATATAGTTATTAGCAGATAATACCTATATTCCATTCCGAAGGTTTCAGTGGAAGAAATGTACGAGTACTTCGCGACGGTGCTGGCGTGGGGATAATAATTATAGAATGTTTTCGTTTCGTCTCTGAAGCTACGATAAGGTATGCGTATAAACGCACTCGAACCTATAAATGTTAGACACAACGAATGTTTCGTACTTCGCAATATTCAAATTTTTCTTCGTTCGTGACATTGGGATAGCCTTGTCTCAGAATATCCTCGTAGGCTCTTTGTAAGTATATTTTAATATAAATGACACGACTAAATTCATAGACTTTAATCTGCAGCAAGTCAAATATTTTTACTAAGCCCACTTTTGACGCGTAAAGCACTGCTTGTTCTCAATGTCATTGTAAGTAGCGTTCTACCTCGATGCTTACTGGTAGAGAGGCAATTAAATAGGGCAGGCCTTGTCTCATTTGAGCGCGATGTCAATATAGAATGTAAAAACAAACAGCGCTTGTTACAAAATATCTCGCAATATTCTGTACTTTCCCAGCTCTCGACATTAATTTGACTTGATGTGGAACCTTTGTAAATATTCAAATTCATTATGTTATTTATTTCTTTGCCATTACAACCAGACAAACCTTATAACTAATTAATTTTTCAAAATGTTCCAAAAACTTCTCAAAACAAACAAAAACTTTGAATTTGAGAGAATAAAATAGGGTTTCTTTATCAATTTTATTACTTGTGTTCATCTAAAATTTAAATTGCTATACTGGAGAAATACTATGATAGTTTACCAACTTAAATTTACGCACAGGTCAATGAAAGAAATTACGAGTATATGCGTTTTGGTATCAACTAACCATTGCTACAATGACGATAAAAATATCGCGAGGATACCCACGCATCTTAATGTTTTTTTAAAGCGCGTGAACTCTGCCCAATCCGCACTTGGTTAATATGGTAAACTTATGGCCTTCTCACATCAGCCAATTGCAGTCCACTGCTGGACATAGGCCTCCCCTGAGGGGTTATGCCTACAACACTAAGCCTGCGTGTACGGGGCCGCAGTGCACAGCTCCTCGCTTCGACTACGCTGCTGCTCATAGGCGGCCAGGGCATTCAGCTGTGTCTATGCCGACCGCGCTATACCGCGATCCGCTAGCGCCGTGTTTAGTTGCCTCTTACGACACCCGGTATTCCAGCACGGGCTCGGGGAATGTATTCTTATTCCGGCCCGACACGAACAGGAAGGATACAAAATAAATAAAAACCAATTGTCGTGTTTGGAATATTCCGCTACGGTGTTATTCAATTCCGTTACTCTTCAAAACTCCATCAAATAAAACGTAGTCTTTGCGATCCTTTGGAAGACAAAGAAACTCCATTTTCCGAGTGCTCAGAAATAAAATTGAACGAAATTTATTATTTTTATTCCACTGTAAGCAATACTTTTTTCAATATATTTGTTAACCGCGGGTTATGAATAAAGTATTTTCTGTGTTCGTTTCTCGGAATCAAGTTATCTTAATATCAAATTTCATAGAAATCGGTTTCGACTTTAACACACAACAGATAGAGTTCCTGTCGCATTTGGAATACTGATATTAATACGACAAATTCCAACACATATTGAATACTACGCCAGAATATCTTGTCGCGTTCAGTGGCAGCAAACGTTGAATATAAATGAAAAAATTGAAGAATACATCCAGCTTATTAACAGTTCAAAATTATAAAGTAGCTGATTCGGAAGACATTTGTGTATTTGAAGATTCCATTCAAATTTTGCAATATATTAGACATCTTAGCGTACAGAAATGCGATCGGAATATTCAGTGTATATTAAAGTAAGTATGAAAATAAAACATTGCATCAAGCAACTCTTACTCTATATATGTATGTATATAGAGTAGTGGCTCGGAGTCTAGATATGTGCCCGGTGTATTTCAATAGGCTCACCACCTATTCCATAGTGGGACGTAAATGTAACTGGTGAAACGTGGGAGTGTTCTACATTCCTCTGCCTACCTCTTTGCGGATGACAGGTGTGATGTTACGTTACGTTACGTTATGTATGTATATGTATGATCAGCAACTTTGACTAAATGGATCAGATATTGGCTGATGGGGTCCCTAAAATCGGCGTGCGTGTATGAAGAGTGATGAATTTAGAAGAAGCATATCACGCGTACCTACCTACTGTGTGTTGCCCTCCGACCCGTTGGACCGACGATCTTAAGAATGCGTGTGGTAGTGGGTCAATAAGACCTACTTAGGACCGAGTGTTGTGGCACACCTTGGGAATGTTCAGTAGAGGAACGGTAAAAGCTGATGTGATGATATCAGGTCTGTGAGTAGAGAGATGTATGCCGCCTGGTGCTCTCTACCTAACCCATAAGAAACCTTCGTGACGATGCAATAATAATGTATATAGTACCTATATACATATGTATATATCCGTTTCAATGAGCGAAGGAAGCATTCTTTACATTTTGCTCTAGATTGTCGGAGAGCGTAAATCCTCTGATATTGGCTTCTAAATGAGTTTTGCTATTTTAAGGCTCACGTAATAACTTGGTAACTTTGCACGTGTAGCGTGTCACTTTGATTCTTAACATGTTTATTGCTTACGTTGAGAGATTGCTAAACAGACTAGTAGCAGAGTAAATGAAATTTTATAAAGGATGTAAAGAAATTAGAAAATATTTGAAACAAATTATGAATTACATAAATTCATAGAACTGAAGCAAGAGAATTGTGAAACTGTTCATCTATTTTTGAAAGCTTGTAAAAATACTAACCAATAAGAAAATTGTTGCGTCACGGTTTATTAATTTTTATTAAATTTTAAAGACAGCAAAATAACTACTGATAATTCATTCATTTAGAAAAGTTTATTGAAACCTTCCAATGAGTCTTCAGCCACCTGTATAAGTTCACTGTTAGACATATGACTTCTCGGAGGGGTATTTGCACGTAATCCCAACGCTGGGCATGCGGGCTAGGAATTGCAAAACACCACTTGTTTCATCGCCTACGTTGCTGTCCGTAGGCGACCAGGGAACTTAGTCGTGTTTAAGAACGCTGTCCTATACTTCGATCTCGTGATCTCGATCAGCTATCTTCGGGTTTAATGGCCAACTCCGACATTTTGGTATCCCGGCATGGGATCAGTATCTAATAAATTTATACTACGAAAGTTCTTCAAGTTTTCGACGATTACAACATTGGTCACTTAGCATCAACTGGGTGAACCAATCTAACGTGTAAAGGGGTCTTTTTATACATTAATTCTACTATTAATTCTACACTCCACATGACAGTAATTGACTGGTTTGTGGGTCCAGTGGACAGGTCCTGGGACCGAATCCCGGATCGGGTGCTATTGAATTTTTCTAACTTGATATGTCTAGTAGTTGTACTGGATTTGCGTCCGATGTAAGGCAATAGGCTCATCACATATTCCATGGTGGGACGTAAACGTAACTGATAAACGTGGGGGTTGGAATACACTTCTCTATCTGTTTCTTCGAAGATACAGGCGTGATGTTATATAAGTGTGGTATTTAGTGTAATACCTACCTACCTATCTGCTTGAATGTTATCAAAATCCTATCTTTTTTCTATCAAAATTCTAAGTTTCATGTATTTCTTGCTCGAACTAGATTTCGTATTTTCTCATGGTACTCGTACTATGATGAAGTGTGGGGGTATACTATACTCTTCTGCTTACCTCTTCGGGGATTACAGCTGTGATGTATTACGTTTACCATGATGACAAGTTTGTTTTCAGCCATAACATGTATTTCAGATCTTAGCATCAAAAATTATAAGTGATCAACATACCGCATTTCTTTCAAATCGGCTTATTACTTTTCCTTTGATGAGTGTTCAAATTAAGATAAACTATTTTTTGATGTGTATTTTCGTAAATATTTTTTTTTAAGTCCTTATCACGTACATAATATGTACGTAGCAATTATTATTTACAAGTAATAGCTCAGTAATCGCGCTGTAAGTAATGCCTACATTTCTACAGTATGTTTCCCAATTGAGTTCAATATGGCATACGTGTAATATTACTCCATATAATATCTGGATCAGCACTATTTTATAGCTACTCGTTTAGATTTGATGAGTCACGTGCCGCGGATGTCGAATTCGCTAATAATGTGTTCTTGTCCGCTGCCTACGCACAATCAACGCCTACGCTGCGGACGACAGCAGTTCCTGTACTGTCAGGTCATGTCAGTCCCTAACTATGTACTACTAGGTCGGTAAATTTGATGGAGTGCTTGTAATTGGAAACGTTGTGTTGTGATGTGAATGAACATTACATTTTTGTTCGTACTAAATTTCCTATTCACATCTTACTGCAGCACAGTTGTGCTTAGGATTGTAATGTTTATTTGCATAATTATGATCGCTATTTTAGGTTGTTTTTTTTGTACTATGTACATATTTCTTGTTTTTTAAGCATTAAATATCATTTGTAATCAATGTATCATATTATCAAAACTACCTCGTGCTTGCAAAGTCTAAATCAAGTTTGCCTTTTACGTGCTTTAACTACGCAGTGAAATGGACTTGGTCAAGCACAATCTCAATAGCTTATGTTAGTAATTCCACTATTGTATTAAATGTATACACGCGACACTGATCGCCTTATCCCCTTGGGGCTTTATGCCTTTTTCCAACGCATCGTATTTAAAAAAAATTTATTTCCAAGGGGGTAGCAAGGATGAGTTATTTCTTATTCGTGCCGACTAAATTCGCGATATACTCGTAGCTAACGGGAAAGCTTGTCTATTTCCCCAAAACCTATTAATAATACGTCACTACGGCCATACGTCACACGGCCATACGTCACACGGCCATATGGCCTATGCCACAGTCAATCACTTGATCGCTTCACTTTCGAAATCCATCTTAAAATAAGTACAATAATTCGTTATGTAGCATAGTAGACAGATGGTATTTCTTAGTTCCTCATTAAAAAGCGTAGTTTTGTAGATATGGGGGATTATAAATATTTACGAACTCGCTTTAGGCTTTTTATTCCCAATAATGAAAAATGCATGATTTATGGCTTGGTCCCGTCGAAGGACCGGGGACTCCCGGTTGTTTGTGAAAGTTTGAAGGCTCAGCCGACATTCGTAGAACCTTTTGAATATTTATATACATATATTGTTGCATAATTTGTATTGATTGATACTCGTGTTTACCCTTAATCACTTTCCCTTAAATCCTAATTCGACCCTTAATTAATTAATTTCCACGGATTTTTCTTCCAAGTCACCACGGTTGTTGTAAGCCAGTTAGTTTCTCACGGCTAGTTTAACACTTGTAAAATAGAAATATTTTTTCCTTAAAACATCTTAATTGTAGAACGTAAATTTAACGGAAATAAGATAAATCCTATCGTAAATTATTTAACAGTAAATTAATCGCCTAAAAATACTACTCAAAGTAACGTCAAAAGTCATTAAGGCGTAATTATTTCATGAAAAGCTACGAGCATTAATAAACTACCATAGCTTCGGAAGGTATTGCGATCATAAATAAGAAACGATCAAAGAGATTAACTTAATATCTAACACCGTCAGCTTTTTGGATTTAACATTTCCATGATGTTTATAAATAATACACTGAAGACTCAAAGATAGAAATTGTTTATTTTGTTTCAATGTGTTTATTCTATTTAAGAAAAAGCTCCAAGATGTTTAAAGATAATCAATTATTAACGGAATACTTGAAGATAGCAATTGTTTTTATCAATGTCGCGCCCGTAAGTTGAAGTGCCAGGTTAAGCGTACTTTTGTTCTAAATATAGGGAAGTTTTTACGAAAATCCTTGCTTTGCGGTAAACAAAACAAGAATCTTAATCGTTCTTAAATACCACGACACGACGTTATCGTTTATGCTAATCAAAATTATTATTACTGGTACTGTGTGGTACCTACAGTTTATATCTATGTATTATTAAATCTACTAACCACCATCACCATCTATTCCATAGTGGGAAGTGCACGTAACTGGTGAAACGTGGGAGTGTTCTACATTGCTCTGCCTACCTCATTGGGGATAATAGGCGTGATCTTACGTTTACTAATTGTCGTGGATATGATAATTATTGAAATGTAGCATTCGATTGAATCAGCTCACTTGAGTATACCATGTGCAGAAATATGTTAGTGGAGGTTATTTCGAACGAAAAGGTGACTCTTGTACATAATCAGAACAAAAGACGTATGATGGCGACTAAAGCTCTTGAAGATAGGAAACTTTCGTAAGTTACATATCAATCCTCAAAACTTGACGAGATCTTCAAGTTCGGAAAGATTTCCAATACGTTACGAAAAGTTGGTTTTGGCCTCTATCGGTATTAGATTAGATTACAATGAGTTTTGGGCGTAACTAATGTAGCGTAGGACTCCCTTCGGCAATGTGGAGTGACGATATGCACAAAGAAACTGGCAGCGATTGGATACGAAGAGCTGAAGATGGAGCTCAGTGGCATGCTATTTGATAGGTCTTTGTCCAGCTATGGACGAACATAGGCTTATGAGAATGATGAAGTTTTGGGCTTCCTTCCGAAAACCCGAGTCCAGAATTATAAAGATTGTAGTAGATATTCAATGTCGTCTGTTTGCTGTGAAATACCTCTAAATCTTTTCTTTGTCAATTATTTTTTTGAATTATATAAAACGTCGTCATCTTGCAGAATAAATATTTTTCGGCTCGTGTTCCAACGTTTTACGAAAATGAATGGCCTTAGGAAAGCGCTTCCGTGTTCAATGAAAATATTTATAGTGGTATGAAAACTTTGTCGGAATTTTCCATTAACACCGTAGCACATTTAGAGCAATATATTGGATATTGCTAAAAATTCAGTTGTAACACTTTGTCGTCCATAATTGATTTTCTTTTCATAAATTAATAAAGTTTCATCCGTATGCCTATAACATCTTTACTTTTTATCTGTTTCTTCTTAGTTTAAAGAACGTTTTAAATGTGTCTTTCATTTTCATAATTTTTTTACTCGGTGATGTTGAAAAAATTCCATTCGTCCATTCCATGATTGTTAATTTTACTATTTTTGATAAGAAACCTTTTTTCTGCGTTGTTAGTTCGTCTGTCCGTCCCCCGTCTTCATTAAAGTAAAGGTGAATAACATAAGGAGGTATAACCGTAGCAAATGACTTTTGACTGCCTCGTTGTTCGTGTTGGTTGCAAGTGCGACTGCCAATCGGGAGGTCCCGGGTTCGATTCCCGGGTCAAACACTACAAAATTTTCTAATTTATTTTCTAATTTTCTAGTAGTGGTTCGGAGTCTAGATATGTGCCCGATGCATGCCAATAGGCTCACCACCTATTCCATAGTAGGACGTAAACATAACCGGTGAAACGTGGGAGTGTTCTGCATTCCTCTGCCTACGTCTTCGGGGATTACAGGCGTGAAGTTACGTAAATGACTTTTTTTCTCTTTACAATTCCAGTGTAGTTCGGTCAATTCTGCTCAGCTCGAGCAGTTAGTAGCCGAAGATTTTAACCACATTCGAAAGCCCTGCAGAATACAGACGGAGAGCTGGTTGTTTTCTGTGCTTGTTACTTTAGTTAATTGTTAACCCAACCCTCATGCCTAGCGTGGGGATTATGGGTATAACTCCTCAAGGGAGGCCTATATCCAGCAGTGGACAACAATAGGCTAACGAATGCTAGTGCTTCCATTACGACATTTGCTGAAGAGTGATTAACTTTTGATTAACGTGAGGGTATTGACTGTCTTGCTGGTCAAGTGGTTGCGACCGCGACTGCCGATCGAGAGTTCTTGGGTTCAAATCCTGAGTTAGGTACTGTTGGACTTTTCTAGTCAGAATTTCTAGATTACATTTCCAGTCGTAGATCGAAGTCTTGATTTATGCCCGGTATAAGGTCACCACCTATTTCATGATGGGACGAGAACGTAACTGGTGAAACGTGGAAGTATGTATATTGTACTCCTCTGCCTACCACTTTGGGAATTATAGACGTAATGTCACGTTTTAGTGTTATGCATGGACGTCGTTAAACAAATTCTGTTTTCTACCATAATCTTGGGAACTAGTGCTCTTTCTGAAATTGAGAATTTAGTCCATTGTCAATGTCCATAAGCTATTACGTCCCTTGTTGGTCTATATGCCGTTTAGAGACTTCTTTAATTTAAAATTAAACGTTCTGAAAATTGATTTGCAAGCATTGAATTGAGCTTAGAATTTCCTTGCAATTTTAATGTCAAAAGGAAGTACAATGACCTGTTCCTTTATGAAATTAAACTGTATTTTAAAATAAAATTCGTTCCGTTCCACCGAATATCGTGTATTGAGGTGTAATTACTTTTTAATTTCCGTTTGTAGCGAATATCGTTTTAATTTATGATCAATATCTTTTAACATGTTTAAAAAAATATATTATAAATTTATTATATTTCTTAGAGTACAACTTGAATATACCTTTTAACTTATCAAAGTAAATTCTGAACTGTTTCAAACGTATCGGTAACTCTTTCATTTTTATTTTGCCTAGATTTCGGAACATGTGGATTGACATTTCATTGACGTTATAAAAGCTTTATTTATTATAATAATATGTAATATATTGGGACAATTCGAGGTGCCGCTTTTTGTCCTCAAATTACGTAGTGCTTGTACTTTCGTGCAGATGGCTGATAAATTACCTATATATATTTCGGAATATGTGCTCGTAATTGTATAGATAATTTTACGCCCGGATGCGAAACAAATACCATTTTATCACACAAAAGTGTTTTCGCGAAGAAACGTAACATCACACCTGTCATCCCCGAAGAGGTAGGCAGAGAAATGTACAACACACCCACGTTTCACCAGTTACGTTTACGTCCCACTATGGAATAGATGGTGAGCCAATTGCCAAACACCGGGTACATATCCAGACTCCGAGCCACTACTAGAAAATCTAAATTAGAAAATTTAGTAGTACCCGACCCGGGAATCGAACCC
>DWDV01003996.1:0-10081 GCA_018245615.1 Mimoniades ocyalus
AGGGTAGGGCTTGCTTGTCTGGCATTCTTGTTATTACTCCATTCGCCTTATTAATTTATGTTCTCATTGTAATGATAATACAAATAAATAAATATTAAGAATATTAAGTAGCTATATTCTGGAAAAATCTCAATCTAAGGGATGAAATGAAAAGCTCTAGCTTTAAAGTTTCAAGTAGTGGTCATTAGTTTGATAGGTGAGCATGACGTAAAACGTTTTCGTGATCATTCTTCCTTTAAACACTTCCCCATAATGCTCTATGGTTACTAACTGATCCATCTACTGTACTAGATTCAAAACTTATGACGTCACAAGATAAGATCCTACAGAATCAATTAATGCAATGTTAAATAATAACAGCGAATACCGATCGGTAACCGGTTCTGTTATAATCAATACTTATTTATTAACATTATTAATTAACATTAAATTTTATTATTCGGTAACACATAATTCATGTTGCATTTGATATCTTAAGAAAATATATTTTATTGTCTGTACCTACGAATACATGTTCAATGATAAACAGCTATACTAAAAAGGCGGCGAGGAAGGGCAGGATGTCGAAGGCCAAGCTCTGACGTAGGAAGGAACTCAACAAGCGTACACCAGGTTGAATGAACTATCGCGGTATTTCCTTTCCGAATATTTTGTATGCACGCCGCAGTGACAGCTTTCAGTTTCATTCTCCGTTCACGTGAAATACTGTTTGAGTAGAACGCGGAAATATAAAAAAATATTTTATATCTTTTCCAGGTTATAACAAGGCATCACGCCTGACGTCTCATTGACTGCCTCGTTTGTCGTGATGGTTGCAAGCACAACTTCCGATCGAGAGCTCCTGGGTTCAAATCCCTGGTCGGACACTATTGGATTTTTCTAGCTTAAATTTTTTAGTAGTTGCTTGGAGTCTGGATATGTACCTAAACGTAATTGGTGGTACGTGGGAGTGCGCTACCCTCCTCTGCCTACTTCTTCGAGGATTACGGGCCTGATGTTACGAATTCCAAACATATAATATGAAATGTTCCAAAATTAAATTATTATAGATTATCTAATTATAACATTGTCTTTTTCCATCATTGTTATTGTAATGTTTTTCAGCATCATGTCCCATGAAAAAGGAGTTATTCCTGTGTAAAGAATTACAATTGGAGCACTAGTAGTAATAATTTTATGAACTACAACTACATCATACATTTTTATGCATACATAACGTACACAATAATTACATTGCAATTATCAAGTGTATTTATAGTCGATATATTTTGAAATTGCTAGAATGCTAGATTTATTGTCACTAATAACGACGGTAAATCAACGACCGACTTATCTTTGGCTTGTAAATTACAGCTTCATACAAACACAGATCTAACTGATGACACGGTAAAGAGATTTATTTGGATTATAGATATGGATAACAGGCAGTACAGTGCATAGACGTTCGTCGATTAATTAGGAACACATTAGTCAAGATTCTCGTCACGAACTAGTTAGCTAAATATATATTACTTTCAGTGTTCACAGTCAGTTTCAGATACATTGCGGCCTTTAAAGACTAAATTGATGATTCAATTTCAAAAGAATATTTAGCGATATTAGTGAAAATTATGAAATTTGGTACAGTCGAAGTTTATATCGACAAGGAATACAGAGGAATACCTTTTATGTGCCCATATCAACACGTAGATATGTATGTTGAAGTAAATTAAATACATAATACATTGATTATTTACGTTGGCAATGTTAATGTCAGACACGTAGTTTGTGGTCGAGCGGCAGCACAAAGTATATGACAAAGGTTTAGGTACAGTTCCATATGACAACGTCAATAACGTTCGTACATTAAACTTGACGAATCACGGTTGAATTTCGTTCATTGTCGGTCGGAATTTGAATTGATTTCCTTACTTCCTTTCCTTGTATACTTGTAAAACAAAAACGAAAGGCATTCTATCTCAGTCCACAGCTGGACATGGCTCTCACTTAATGAGTGCCCATGTGCGTTAATACATAGTTTTAAAAAAGAACATATCCAAAAAGAATTGATTTCTACTTCGACACTAGTAAAAAAAACCTGTCACGTGGTAATATTTTATTCATTTTTTGTTATTATACAATCGCGTTAGATCGCTTATTGAATGTCTAACATCTTTACCCTTACAGACTCGCCGTGCTTCATGAATCTCCTCACATAGATGACGCAAATTCTATGACGTGAAAATAATTTTAAAATCATCGATTAGCTGTTGTTGGCAATGGCAATTTGTCGTCAGTCATATCTAGCAGTATTCGCCTACTTACAGCATAATGTATTCAACGTCGGGCCTACGAGCGGCGTAGGCGCTGCAGCGGGCGCGAGACGTCTTGATCCGTCTGTCAATCTCCATTTGTCGTAACTGTTCAACGTATGTGTTGGAGGTTCGGCGTAGGCATTCACAATTTACTGTGTTAATATCTGACAATACTTGGCAGAATTTCAAGTGGCAAATTTAAGTTCTATTATATATCGGATTGATGTTTCAAGAACGTTGTATGTCTTGTGAATTGTTTTGTATTTAGTATAGGTGATAGGAAAATTGCGTAGTAAGAAAAACAAAGAATACTAACTAACTAACTAACTAAGCAATCACCTTAACAGTCAATAATAACTTAAGTTAAAATACACACCTTTTCACTTAAACACCAATTTGAGAAAGGACCATCCATATTTGAAATATTTATATTCAGTATTCAGTTTTCATTCAATTATTAGCAACAGCGAATAGGTCTGAGCAAGCGTACTACGTACCCAATGAGATCTCGCATACTATTGGATGAGATTGTACTCAAACCGAGCCAATTACTATTAAAAAATGAGAACAAAATATAAAACAGACGGAAAAAAAATCAAGTATCAAGACCGCCGAATCCAGTGGCACGAGCAGCGAAACGTAATCAAAACTTGGTAAGCGGCTGGTATATAGTTGTGGTATAGCTATACGTGTGGATGTGTTATGGGTCCCAGCCGTGTCGTGACCTTATTGTGTGTGTGAGTCATGTTCGCGGCGCGTGCGCAACTGTTAGGTTTTAAATTTCGTATTAATACGACCCGGCGTCCGTTTGACCCGACACGATAAGGCATGCGTTAGAATAATTGTACATGTCAAGTATTGATGGAAATCGCACGCCGTGTGGGATGTTCGTTGTGATTTAATGAGTGTCGGTTTTTATGGGCTTTATTGGATTTGTATATCGACCTTATACCTTAGCAATGGCAATAGGCTCATGCGCTACTCTATAGAACGTATAGCATAGTTGGTAAAACACGAGAGCAGTACACTAAGACTTCTCTTCCTGCCTCTTCGATATTGATGACATTTTAATTCAACCATTTTAATGGTAATACTACTACATATAAAAATTTTATTTTCGTAGTTAAGTTTAATATCCACAACACTTCTTTTGCCTTGTTTATAAATACCTAACATCATTTCTCAATAGCGCCCTATAAAATAGAAATCAAAACTGACCAAACTGATGATGACTGACCAGACTTAGAACTTAATATGATGACCTTGGCCCTTCTCATTCTGACAGGAGATCTTGACTAACAGTAAAATGATAAGTGGATGACCATGAAGATGGAATAAACAAATGAACGAAATAAAAATAAATAAATGACAGTAATGAATTCTTAGGTATGAGATGTCGACAAACTTAATGGTAGAATCACACTAGAAATAATTCTACGTCACAAATAACTTAAACGCATGTATATACACCAAATTAAATGGTTTTATGCTATTGTGTTATTATAGTCAGACCTAACAGCGGGCTTTCACTAGCTCCCGCCGACAGCAGCTAGGTTGTGATTCTTATTGCTTCGAATTTTCGGTCCACTGATATCATCCACATCGTTACCCCAATAGACCTAGTACGTAATCCGCCAATTATAACTCTATAATTATTATAATTGCTAATATCTAGTTATTCGATACACAGTGATTTCACCCACTCGTCGCATAATTGACTCGTTAATTTAACAAGCACGGTGTGTTATTTATGAAAATTGTGAGGTGCGAAAACCAATTTATTAATGTGTGTAGGTATAATTGGGTTATTCGTGATAAATATTTATACACGGCCTGATAAATGTGAGAAAACTCACTCAATATATCGGTACTAGTTAAGAAGAACCTTTAGTGTGTAATTCATTTTTAATTTCCTTTCTAATCGCGAGAGTGGGAAGCGGGCTGCCAGCAGTCACGAGTGGCCATAGACATCTGTCACTGACCTCGAACAGGAGTATAGAAATAGGATAGTTAGTGTCAGTTAGTGTAAGTTTTATTTACTGTTAAATTAAAAGTTAAAATTTTTATATTATAAACTGAATAATAACTAATTAATGGTCGTGTTTAATAATATTTTGTACATCGTGCGTCATACCACTTGCGTCATATGTTCGCTTGAATTAATCAATTGTCAGAAATGTAATATAATTATTATATGTTAATTATTATAACATATTATGTTAATTCTAACTGAATAAGTGATATGTGTGTTTTAGATAATCTGTAAACTGAAGCGTTGAAGCCTGCTCTACCAATTACTGTTGCCAAATCTTTCTATAGCATTTAAAATGCAATTAATAATAATATAATGATAATAAATTTACTTTATTAGGAAAAATCTTTAATATTTCACTGGGTTACACTGGTCACATCTCTCTGCGTCATCATTCGGATACGCCTACCATGTACATACGCAATTAATATATTTCAAATATATACTAATATGTACATGCATTAGAAGAACACTGTTATGTAATAAAGACTGTTATGTAATACTCCACCTACCTCGTTGGCCAATTGTTTGCTAGCGCAATTGATGACCCAGAGGCTCTGGGTTCGATCCACGGGTCGGAAAATATATTGTTGGCTTTTTGTAAGTTGAAATTCCTACTGGTAACACAGAGACTAGGTTTGTGCTTAGTATATGGTAATAGGCTCATCTCCTATTCTATGGTCGGACGCATTACATGACTGGTGTATGGTGGGAGTATACTATACTTCTATGCCTACCCCACCGGGGAAATACAGGAGTGCTTTTATGTTATGTAATATACTCAGCTGATTCTTAAACCATGAATAAATCGCCTGATTGGTCTTTACTAAGTTTCCGTACATTGCTTATATTAGTATTTAAAACAATACGTTACGTGAAGCTACGCTTGACGCGGTAACATGTGACGTCATAGTTACTATTAACTTAATTAACGTCGGCGGATTTAAATGTAATATTAAGAAATTAAACTGTATGATATTGTTCACGGTAACAGCTAGGGTTCAGATAAGTCGATGGAATTTTTTTAAATGTAGAGCAATTAATAGTATTGATAAGAATGTTGCATAATAGAGAGAAAACATTGGAGGTAAGTTTTATTTATGTTGCACAATTCAGTCCTTATCACCCTTTGCTTCGCAGACGGTTTCGGGTTCGATTCCAGTTGAGTTGACATCAGAATTATGATTATAGATAACAGATTTGTGCTTAATATTGGTGGTGACATTACTGGTTAAACGTGTGACTGTACTATTCCCTCTGCCTACCTTTTCGGGCATTACAGGCGTGATGTTACGTTTTATGTACGTATCTTTTATCACAGCTTCCCAACCGTAACGCATAAAATAATGTAACGCGAACCGTAGCGTAACGCAAACGTAAAAGTTTTGTTGCCGACTGATATTATACATCTGGATTTAGCTATTTTACTATGAAATAGAATCGTTAGTGTCTTTTAACGTGGTTAAATTCTGTATCGACTTAATTTACGTGTTTTTCTAGACCACGCCAACTGATTATGTATCCAACCAAGCTTCACCTTTATGAATTTCCGTTGATAATAATAATTCGCGAGACATAAAATATAGTTTTCAGTAATCTACGCCTTTTCCAACGTTCGAACTGTTCCTACATTATACATTTTAACGATATCGATTTAGCGATTTCAAAGCGAAAAGTCAAGAGATCGTTGGAGTTATTTTTATTAATTAATAACGGAGGTCTTAATGAGGGGATATTAAATTGAATACGTAAATAGTAGCGTCCTTGTAATAGGGTGCACGTGTAAATTGTTTTTCCCCGTACATGTTGTCCGAGGTTTTTCCTTCTAAATTATGTTATTGTTGATAAATAAAAATATAACAATATCAACAATATAAATTAAGATAAAATTTATTGCTAATTAGTTAATGTTGTTCATTACCGTTTTCGTGATACCGTTCATAGTTGGAGACGGGTTTCGCCTCAGAACGTAAAGACTGAAGGTGTCATAGTTTGCAATGCAGGCTAAGTGCGTCCGAGTTAGCAGACTTCAAACGACCCGGAGTACATTTATTTCAGTTGTGAGGTGTACTGGTTTGTTCTTGATGTGTATTTTTATATTTAAACTAAGTAACATTTAATCTTAATATTGAAGATATTTTCGTATAGAAAACACACCACCTTTCTTTAATCATGAACTCTCAATTCCAAGTGCATATCTAAAGCAGCAAGCTACGGGTATGTATAGTTTAAACTAAATTGTAAATTCAATAATTATTACATTTAAAAAAAACTATTTAACACTTTTATGGCTTGTATAAATAAACACATTAAGGACTGGTTATATACATATATAAGGTATATATAATGAGGTACAAGTTTGGGAGTATCGTAACAATATTAAATAAACCACAGATTGAAAAGTTGTAGCAAAATGGAATGTTTTTGACAATTCGCCACTTGCCGCTGTGGCTGTGGTGCAATGAAGGCACGGAGTAATTTGGCGACCTCGTGTTTAATAACATTCGTATTATTGATGTGCGTATTTAATCAAGGAAGATGTTACATGCGCAGATGTGTTCCTCAGAGGCTACCTCCCATGTTGATCGACCCTCTCCAAAGATTTCTTATATAGCCATACAAATTTATACATACACTGATTAAAATATAAATTGAACTCTGTTACGCTCGCAATAAAGGTGTTGTTGCGTGTACAGAAAAGTTTGTGGTAATAGTTATCAGATGTGACAAACGGAATTAATTGTATTATTATAGCTTGCGTGTGTGGAATTATAATATGGCGCTCGCCGGTCGCTTTTTGTATTTCTCAGAACGTTTTTTCGTTCTATTCAACACGAGTTTCGGCGGGTGCATTCGTAGAAATCGCTTTTGCCTAGGTTTGGTAAGAATGCGTAACCTAGTCTACCTCCAGAATAATTTAGTGAATATCTACCTACCTATCTGTCTGCCTGTATTTGATCACTTTTTTACCCATCACACCTACTTAGAATCCTGGACACTATCCAACTCGTGGCAAGTTGCAAATGGATATTTCGTTTCACGAAGACTCGTCAAATGGTGTTTATGTATATAAACATACAGTTCAAATTTGGTTGAAATACCTGTCTCTTTAATGTGCGAATAGAACAATAGGTATCGAACAACATTGACAAATGAATATATCGAACTGTCAGTCAGTTGTTAATTTGTTAGTAAGCATTTTACGTTTTGTTTAGATGTATTAAAGAATGTCAGATAGCGCCTGTACCCGAAAATATCTTTAATAATATCAATATACGTAGCATCACGTCTGTAATCCCTGAAGAGGAAGGTAGAGGAGTGTACTACATTCCCATGTTTCACCAGTTACGTTCACGTCCCACTATGGAATAGGTGGTGAGCCTATTTCCATACACCGGGAACATTTACAGGTCCTCCCGATGGGCATTCGCGTTTGCAACTAACACGACCAACGAGGCAGTAAAATTTTATCATAGTTCTTATAAAATAAATGTATGCTTGAGAACAATAAGGCCTCTACTTTTCTGTCACTTATTAATAATAATATTATCCGAAGATATCTTATATTTATATTCTAAATTATGTAATATCAAATATTTAAAACGGACATAAATCGCATAGCAATTATACCAAATATGCATATCAATGATATTTCAAACTAAAAGCCCCGGTTACTCTTATATTGCATAAGTCTACCATTATGGGCCATAGACAATTACTTTGTAATCTGTGCCTTACAATTAATAGTCTGCTGTAAACAGTTTAAAATAGTCAAAAAAAAAATTTTTGTCAGCTAACGTATTTTAATTATGAAAACATTAAGCCAAACATTTAAATTCCACCTATTCAATATCTGAGTACCTATATCATTTTTCAATTTGTTAAGTAACACCTTGTAGGATTTTGAATTTATTTGAATTCTGCCATAAAACTATTGGAGTCATAATAACTAGTTTTAGGAGGCATAAAAACTAATTAAAACAATTGTTTAGTTCGTGAAAACAACAAATCATAAACGCGGGTACACTACCGGGTTACTAAATATGCGTATCAGAGATAATTTCCCACCAAAAGCTCCCGTTTCTCTTATCTTGCATAAGCACGGCCATTTTGGGCCAAAAGGCAAGTTTTTACACCGCACCAAATACAGAGGTGGGCCGGTCTATGGTAATATCGTATTAATCTTGATGTGTGTATAACATAAATGAATAAATATTACTTTTTGTGATATCATGACATGTTATGAAAATTTAATAAACCACGAACCGGTAGCGAGCTGTTTTTTTTTTATTTCTTTGACAATTGATTCGTAATTGTTAGCACTTTAAACGTGTTTTCTTAAACATTAAATGATTTTTATTGGAGTTTTGTGTTTTGTGGAGTATCCCTATTTAAGTCGTAGTACATTGATTATTGCAGGTATTTAACTATTAAATTAAAATAATTAATGCTACTCTTCACCATTCTCATTATTACGTCATGAATATGAATCGTTATCTCAGAACACAATATTTTAACATAACATAACATCACGCCTGTATTTCCTAGAGGGGCAGGCAGAGGCTGTTCTCTGTACTACATTTATTACCCCAACTTTTCACTAGCTATTTGACCTTTGCTCTTGTGCAGCTGACCCAGTCAATACTTCAATTAACCAAATGCGTGTAAGTGGGATAATTATAGATAAAAAATGTTGAATCTACACTATTTTAGTAGGGAACCTTATATAATTTTAAACAATTTAACTACAGTATTATAACACATCCTACAAACATACAAACAGGTTGGATTTTTTTACATGAAAATACAAAATTATATTTTTATAAAAAATGGCAGCACGTAAGCCCAATTTTCCTGGTGTTGCTAGCGTTCAAATTTAAAAAGACGTTGACTAATGCAATTCGTGCGTAATGGCTATGAGTAATAAAAAAAATTTGAAGCTCTGATAAGGATTGATAGATATTTAGTTAATAAACAAATCTAGATCCCGTTAACGTGTATACATTTATCAAACTAGTGTCAATACGTGATAAAAAAGTTTATCGTCGTAAGTCTTTAATTGTTTCATGAACTCGGGAGCTCCTCATGGAATGAGAATGATTAAGGTCGCTGCCTCCCACGCTGGGTATTTGAGGATTGACAGACTTCATGCGCCTTAAGGGAACATTATAGAAAACTCTTATGCAGGCGCCGCCACTTCCTTCCTTCACCGTTTCAACAGCTGTAAAGATATTACCGTTATTGAACTAGGTATTCAAATAACTCACGACTGAATAATAATAACAGTTGATAGGGCATTACCAGTATGTGTGAAATGAGTGGAAATATATATAATATGTAGGTATCTACATATAACTGAGCGCATTGGATACGCTGACCGACATTACTCATTAACCATTTAAGCCATTCAGTTATACATATATCACTCAATGCACACATACACGTAATCTACTAACTTTTATGTTATTTAAAGTTACAATTTTATGACTGTCTCGTCTCTTTAATATAAAATAATTGAAGTATAATACAATATATGTCATCATCATCATCATCAGCCCACAACCGTCCACTGCTGAACATAGGCCTCCCCTGGAGCGTGCCACGTTGCTCGGTCCTCCGCTTCCCTCATACAGCGTCCACCGGCGATCCTACGAATGTCGTCGGACCAGCAGCGGGTTGGAGGTCGTCCTACGCTACGCTTACCGAGACGCGGTCTCCACTCTAGGACTCGTCTGCTCCAACGGCCATCGGTCCT
>DWDV01003997.1:0-10081 GCA_018245615.1 Mimoniades ocyalus
TGTGTGTGTGTGTGTGTGTGTGTGTGTGTGTGTGTGTGTGTGTGTGTGTGTGTGTGTGTGTGTGTGTGTGTGTCTGTATGATAGTTACCAGATCACATCAAAGCGTTGGGCGGCGGTAGATCGAAGTCAGTGGCTGTCAATGAGACAACTGAGGAGACGCGGATTTTATTGGATTCAGCGTTCATTCCCAAAATACCGATCGAAAATTCGTCCGTACATCGCCACCTTGAGCAGCCATCGTTAACATAGCGTTCAAATGTTTTTCATAGCAAAAATAAATTCAATGTTAAGGTTCGGTTAACACTATCGAGTATGGAGACCAAGGTTACTGATTTATTTTAACATTAATTTCCCATCGTGCGTAGTAGTTTCATATTTTGCACAAAATTGTATTAAGTACCGGGAATATATCAGCAAAACGTTGGGAGGGCCCGACAATCGTTTTCGTACTCTTACTGTAAAAACTATTCAAGAATAGAATTAAAGATCTGTCTTTCTTGTCATTTATCTTTTGTACGAAACCAGACCAGAAAATATCCTGATTTTTTATTCCGTTTAAGAAATTGTAACAATCAATGTCATTTACGGATTTAAACGAAAAAAAAAAAGTTTGGAAAGTGTCCAGGTGGACGGAGTCCAGTGACGCTCATCAATGAAAGAACGGAACCAACAATAATTAATGACCAATCTCAACAACACAAGTTCAGAAACAGATCATTGGGTTCCTACTATTTTTTCCTCGTGAGTATCCTCAAGTACTAACTACTTAAAAAAAATGTAACAGGCAACGTAAACAGGCGTAAAAAAAAAGCAAAGCTATAGGGAAATTTTGTGTATCTGCATTGAATAATACTTAATTTTGCATTTAATGTAGGTACAATTACACATAATTTGGAATAACATAAATGAAAATTGAGTGAGATTTTTTGGTAATAATTTAAAAAATTTAAAGGCGAAAATGTTAAACGACAAGTTCCAGTTTAGTAAGAAAACCGAACGTGATTTCTACAAAATTGACCCGAAACATACGATTGTAGTCTACATATCTGAAATTTCTTATTACAGCATCAAGACCTGTCGTAGCCTTTAGCTGTCACTATGACGTGAGAGACTTTAATCCGGTCGAAATATTTTCTAACGTTTAATTAAAAAGTACATGAATTGGCCCCAATTTTCAGATATAGAGCAGACGAGATGCGTAGTTTACAGAAACATAAAGTACCTAGAAATCCGTCAAAGAAATCATACTAAATATACACAATAATGGTATGGCATTTTTCTTGGAAAAAAAACATCGCTGATATCATTCGGAAGTAAACAAGACGTGTTATGGTTTTGGCGTAATAAACTATTCCCCGAACAAAACCGTTTCAACAAAGTTGAACAACATTTCAGGAAAATAGGGAAAAGTAGTCAAATGAATTCGGATGAAATCTTGATTGATTGAGGCAATGCACAATACAATAGCTAACATTTGAGAAATAGGGAAAGGTAACATATAGTATTTAAAAAAAAGTAAAATCACGCCTGTAATCCCCGAAGAGGTAGGCAGAGGAATGTAGAACACTCCCACGTTTCACCAGTTACAGTTAAGTCCCACGATGGAATAGGTGGTGAGCCTATTGTATATAGTATTCAGAGGCTATATTTACAATCGTTTGTAATTGGGTAAATGGTAAAGTTCTAATGGTGGTAAGAAGTGGAAAAATGAAAAGTAAAGCAGCTACAGGAAGCAATACAAAAGCTATTGGCAAAGGTATCGTTGTGAAATAGCGCGATGAGTCACGCGAGTATTTCCGAAGAGCGCTCCCAGCCCCTACGCCGCAACGAGCTTCAACACTCGCAACTTCTAACGCTTAATTTTTTTCTATTTAATAATGCTCATTGAACTTCTAGCTTCAAATCATCACTATTCAATTATCCTCTGACCATGATTAACTATAAACTTAATAGGTATGCCAAACGCATAAGTGTAAACTGATGTGGCTTTTAAAATTCTACAATATTAAAATGCAACGCGTTTGTCACGAAATATGAAAAAATTTTAAAACACTTCAATTCGTAGATGATAAAAATGGACGAGAATGACCTAGAACCAATCACTGCTTCAGTCTTCTCAGCGCGTAACTATTGTAAGAATGAACGAGGAAATATGATGAAAAATTATTCTTTCGTACGTTGTGTTCAATTATATTCGAGGCGTTTATTTACGGTCGGGAGATACGATGGGCGTAAGTATGTATAGTTAAAGTGTTGACACGGTAATGAGTTAACAAGATGTAGGAGATAGAGCTCGAGGTCACCCAGAAGCGTCGTAACGTTTTTGCGTAAACGTAAGCGTTCGGTGAGCGGCCGCGGCCGGGGAGGCGCGTGACGCAGGCGCGAGCCCCGACCTACTTATGTCGTCAAAAAAATCAGCAGATGTTCAACTTTGAGGCGGGATATATCGAGCGGGGCAGAATGTGTTGTTCCGAATAGAAATAAACTTGTCACATATTTTGATTGTATCTAGAGCGGTTAGTCATTTCGTTGCCGATGCCAACGGCCCGGACGCTGCGCACCACCACCACAACTATAAAGGCAAACGTATTCCAGACTGAATCACTGACAAGCGCCGTCTGCAAAACGTTTCTAAACAATAAAAATACCATAAATAATTCTATTATTAATAAATCAACGATTTTTTTATAATATGATGGATTCACGTGATGAAAACGTCAAGTTAAGACCAAACTGTTCAGTGTTATATAGGTACCTACATCTTTAAAAAAAATAGTAGAATGAATGATTTTTTTGTAGGTTACAATTGAATCAGTTCGTTTAAGATGAGGTTGCACAATCCGAATTCGATTCAATTAATCTTCCTGAGAGGTAAATATTGTAAAGGAAACATCTCAAAGAGTTACGATAAATAACAAAACCACTCTAAAAACTTTGAAAGTGGAACAGCCGAACAACTGAAGGGCCTGTTCACCTGAATACCGTCCACGTAAACACTATTATTTCTGAATCTTCAAAGACGGGTTTTTTTAAGAAGCTTTAAGATCGCGCTACGGCACAACAAAAGAATTAACATTGGGAATAAATTTAGAGTAGTCGTAATTTTGGACATGAGCCGAGAGCGCTAGCTGGCCATACGCGGCGCAAACACAGCTTCAGCTGAGCATTGTCAAGTGAGTGGGGGCTCGCGGGATAACTCTTGCCTAACCAACGACACACTCCACTAGATGTCACCACTCGTTGCGTACGTTAATTCAAAATTATCCTAACCTAATATCAAAATTAACAAATCTTACTAGTTACCGAGACGATGCGGAAACAACAAGCGGGAGAAAGAGAGAGGGGATAAACGAGATGAAGAGGGGGGCCTGTCAAAACTTTGACACTGACATTCAAAACGAGACAAAAGTTTCAAAACAAGACAGACGCAAGACGAAGAATTGTCAGCATGCGTACAACCTAATGTTTGTGTAGGCTCCTTCGCAATAAAATAATTAGCAAATGATTCATCGCCGTGACGAAAGTGTCACTCGGCGACCCCGCTAGATAGCCGCCGCAGGGCTCTTGGCATTGCCGTTTTAACAAGCGATCATTTCACCGTCGAGGATCGTTGGCGGCGATTATAAACTTCCCGCGCGAGCTCGCCGTCCTCTCGATTATTATTTTTGTTTATGATTTATGTCGACAGGCGCAGAACGCCATAGACGCCATTCTCGATGGCAAAAGATAGCCATTATATAAAAAGCCAATTATAAGCTAAATTGTGCAATTACTGTACATAACCATATTCTATTTATGAATTAGAAATTAATGTGTTCTGTTGATTGCAGATACCTAATATTTTTTGAGAATAGATTTTACGTGAATGAAGTGCAATCAGTGCGGACCGAGCAATACGGTGCAAATTATCCACCATTCAATCAATATTGACTTGTGTGCCTGGCTCCGAATCGGTAAAATATATTATGTTATGTAAATCCTAAACGTAACATAACGCCTGTTATCCCCGAAGAGGTAAGGAGAGGAATGTAAAATACATCCACATTTCACCAGTTGCGTTTACGTCCCACTATGGAATAGATGGTGAACCGTGAACCAATTGCCATGCGCCGGACACATATCCAGAGTTCGAGCCAGTACTAGAAAAATCCTATAGTGCCCGACCCGGCATTTGAACCTAGGACCTCAAGATCGGCAGTCGCACTTGCAACCAACACGACTAACGAGGTAGTTTATAGGCTGTAAAATCATGGTTATTGTTATAAAATCTACAATTAACGTTAAGTGTATTTTAAGTACGTCCATAAGTACATACAAAATTTAAATATGACATAACGTATAAAGAAATAAAAAAAAACAGACAATTGAACAATGCAAGTATTGAGAGCTTCATCACGATAGTCTTGACTCATTTAATTTTACAATGTCAAAAATCGATGACTAAAGGCCAACAAAACGATGGAAACAAAAAAAAATATTTATGACGACCCCTACTAAAAATGAAACACAATATAATATTTCTCAATAATAAAAATCGAAAAGGAAACAAATACTCACTCATGAAAACGTCGACGAACACTCTCAACTTGTTGCAAGTCGGCTGTACTGTTATCGAAACTTGAACAGAACAGTCTGTTTTCGGCATTTCACTGTGTTATAACTTAAGCATTGTCCTTGATAGCATGGTACGCGGTATAGATGCTGTGGCACAGGTACGACAATACGGGTAACACGAGGGACACGCGCGACAGGGTGCGGGATGGAATACAGAGGGACACGGGCGTGCGTGGCGGTGCGCGCGCGTGCATCCGAGTGCATGCGCGATGCGCCGGCGCACGACGGCAGCGCGAGACTGTGCGACGTCGCCGTCCGTCCGTGCCATGCCTCCCCGATAACCTTAAATTAGATTAATCGTACCGAGCTGATTCATGCGTGCACGCGCAATGCGTTTTACACTGACACACGACAAATGTGTTTGGCTTATTTTAACAATAGGGATTACGGAAGACAAATGGGCACCATGCGGGCCGCGACTCGCGCACGCTCCGCGCCGCTCCTTCACATTCGCCACTCGACGATTTCACAATGTAGGTACACGCGGGGGAAAACGTAAAACGCGATGATTCGTGTTTGGACTAAGATTAAGTGAATACGTGAAAACCATTCCATAGTTTAAAAAAGTTATTCGTAAATTCCGATAATCGTTAGCGAGAAACGATGACGCGGCCACGGGGCGGCTCTCAAACGCCGGCGTTACTGTATAAAAATCAGCACCTTTGTTTATTTGAGCAGCCATAACGGACGATGCCCGCCGCGGCGGCACCCATGAAAAAATATTACGACTTATTTATTTTACCCGCGGTACTGTTCTCGCCGCATGACGTCCGCGGCCCGATTCAGCGCGGCGCGCGCCATGAGGCTTTCCTAACTTAAAGGCGTTTATCATAATTGCCATAAAGCTTCTCGTGTCCGTAACAGTTTGCCGCATTATGATAAATCGCCCGGTGTTCATTGTTACATTACGTGATGCTTAACTCTCGCAAACGTAACGCACGCAAATGCTTACAAAAAACATAGATGATGCCGAAAGAGATGCCGATAGCATTACAAATCATTAACTCTATTATCACGCCCATTTATATTTACATCGGCGTACGGCTCACATCTGACAGATTGCACGCGCGAATGAATGTTAATTGCTTTTTAAGTGACTTCTGAAATGTTGGAGTTTCAGCGATTCATCGTGATATATGCGCAACTTTCATTTGCCCGATGACAGCGGACGCACGCGGCGGCCGGAAGCGGCGGGAACGTACGGGCCGTCGTCGCCTGCGCAGACGCCGTTCAATATTGACATTTAAACTAACAGACAGTTGCGTAACTACATATATGTACGTAATGAATATTATCCGAGCTCTTTCTAGACGTTTCCTCCCCATTACCAAGTACATGGCTATCTACGAAGATCGTCTATGCTGTTCGATTTCGTGAGAGTTGAGAAGAATCGTGAGAAGATTATGTACGGTACTTCAAGAACTGCTAGTCACGATTCATCGTAGTAAACATATTAAAAGAGAACTTAAAAACTGCACCGCGCGAATGAATCGTCAGCGGCGCGTGTGCAGTCACCCTTAGTTCCAGTTAGCGCGAACTTTTGTTTCCAAGAACAGATCCTGTTCAGCGCTAGCGAGAATAAGACGAGGAAACGACATTACGATGGTAGCCCAATGCAACCCCGTTCGCGTTCTAACAATACTTTGGCTTTGCGTTCGGTCGTTGGTCCCAGACCACCCGGTTCCTAGAAGGTAAGCGGACACAAGCCTAAAATAGTCGCCGTTTCGTGAATCGTGACTCACACCGGGACCGTCCCGAGCGAGCCCCGCATCTGGACCGAACGATACTCTACAATCGCGTGTTATAGACCGGCCGAATTTATAGATGCAACCGAAAAAGCGTTAGCCGTACACGCCACGATCTGTACGAACGTTATATGGACGCACGCTGGAGGCGTCGAAACGGACGCGTAAATATCGTTTGATCATGCGCATGTCGGTATATGAAAAAAAAAAATCCCCACGCCAATTTGCACACGAGTATGTTTCTAACGCTAAAGGCCGAATATAGTCAGACACGAACAACGCTCGCATTCACAAATAAAAAGACTAAACAGCTTGCGTGATAGTGAGTTTAATAATGGAACAAAAACAAATCTTTTGGTTGTCTATGGTTACATATTCGTACAACTAATATATAGGCACAACGTATGCATTCATAAAAATGACTATGATTTGTACTCGTAACATAACATCACAACTGTAAACCCCGAAGAGGTAGGCAGAGGAGTGTAGTACGCTCCCACGATTCACTTGCAAGATCATCATTATTATAAGTACGTATATACTCGTAAGTATCTGTTACTCTGTTTATTAAACAGTAAACTTTAGAGGTAATTAAAATTGTTTATTCGTTGAGTTATGAATGGGAGTAAGTAAGCAAACAACAAAGATATTAACGCACGTGTCACTCAAGCTACATAATACTCGTCCATTGACTGAAAACTGAACTGAAAATAAAATTCATATAGAATATTGGACACTTTCATTTTTTGTTTAATAATATTTCGGGCATGTTTTGTTGCGTTGGACGATTGGATATTCAGTTTACTTAGTGTCAAACCTGTGGTTATCCGAAAAAGATATCTTTGAAACAAAGTAACATCACGC
Source organism: Mimoniades ocyalus (assembly GCA_018245615.1). Taxonomy (NCBI): domain Eukaryota; kingdom Metazoa; phylum Arthropoda; class Insecta; order Lepidoptera; family Hesperiidae; genus Mimoniades; species Mimoniades ocyalus. The sequence goes on from DWDV01003997.1 coordinate 7,224, forward strand.
CTGTATTTCACCGAAGGAGTAGGCAGAGGAATATACTGTCGCGATTCAACATTTACGAAATACGTTGTAACATGGAATTATGGGGATGTTTCTTTCATATTACATATTTATATTAAATAAACACCCATGATTTTGTCAGATGGTACGGAAAGATCTGTGGGTTGGAAGGGCAGCTAATGAAGGCCCAGTTTCAACCTTGCTTCGAAGGGCTTTGTCGTACAGTTTCGCCCAAGGGCGGTCTAAGTGAAGTAGGTAAGAAGCTACGCTAACAAAAACTGATGCGATATTTTTATATTAAAAAACTCTGCCAAACATGCTGATGGTAAGTGGTCACCTACATACATACATTTGCAATATCAGAGGAGTAACCAATCCAATGAGGAGTTTCCTGCCTTCAAAACTTACTTCGACTCGGCCATTACAGTTTTCCCAAAATATGGGTAACTGCTTTGGGATTTCAGGACTCAGTTACACCTTATCCCCCGGTACACTTATCATAAAGTTATATTGTCAAATGGCCTAGCGAACGACGTCAAATCTGAGAGTTGGTCTTATATATAGCTTAAACGGTATTGTAGAACTTTTAAGGTGAAGGAAATAAGCTATCTAGCATTTTAGCTAGCTCGCTAGCTAGAATACAATGTAATAACGCACGCAAAAGTTACACCGCTAGACGCGTGCGATGGCCGATGACTAAGCGGTGATATTTGCGCGCGTTGTTTATTTCTTATCAAATGGCAACACCACTTGATGCGGTACTTGTGATTCTATATTTACATCACGAAAACACACTGTCTCATTTTGGAGTAAACAAATTTATTAATATTTATCGACACGATGAATCCGAATGACTCAATAGTTGTTATGTAGCGGTTTTACATACTCGTAGGAGTGACCATGAGAATCTTTTTGATATTATAATGATAGATCGGCATCGTAAACTATATATAAAATTTAACATCGTAACATCACACCTGTAATCCCCGAAGAGGGAGGTAGAGAAGTGTAGTACATTTCCACGTTTCACTAGTTACGTTTACGTCCCGATATGGAATAGGTATATTTCCATAAGTTGTCTATTTCCATAAACTGGGCACATATATTCAGACTACGAGCCATTACTAGAAATATTAAATTAGAAAAACTCAATAGTGCCAGATCGTATTCGAACCCAGGATCTCTCGACATGACAAAACAAACAAATGACAGGACAAAAATAAATGGCGGGGCAGTAAAAAAAAATGACAAGGCAGTCAAAATTAAATGGCAAGGCAGTCAAAAATAAATAGCGAGGCAGTAAATAAATGAAATTCAAAGACAGCGACGAAATAATTTTGTTTCAATAAATAAGATGCAAGTGAACGTACGATAAGTGAAAACTGAAGTTACATAGCAATGTTTGAAACTTATATTAAACCACAAATTGACCGTCCAAACTATTACTGTGCTAAGTTTAGAGGAAGAAGTTGGAAAACTCTTTCTTTATAACGAATAATTGTTGTAGCAGAATGTTAAACTGTACAGAAAACAATCCAATTAGAAAAAAAGAAAGAAACAAACAAAATTACATTTCTTCGAGGACTAAGTACAGGCAACTAACAAAGCGAATCAAAACACTTAACATGACCGCAATCAAGGTAAAGACAATACAGAAAAGCCAGATACTGGCTGCTGGGGGAGTTAGAAGTCTCCGTAACTGGCGTGCATGACGTATGTAGAGAGTCATGAATGTAGAAGAAGCGCGGCAGGTCCGTAAGGATACAGATATCCGCGGTGCTCTCTGCCTACCCCGTGAGGAACCTGGTGTAGAGATATGTATGTAAAAGCAGTAATAACGTGACATTTGTGATGTAACAAATATTTAATGCACTCCATACTTCGCGTAGGTGGCAATCCAACTACGTATTGTCACCTGCATTACCACCACTACGTATTCTAAACGTGGACCCTACTGGAGTCCAATCCTACGGTAGCACTATACTAATCTGCCTACTCCGTTCGGAAAATAATAATAATAATATCTTAGGACATCTCCACACACGGCCATTAGATCCTAAAGTAAGCATCAACAGAGCTTGCGTTATGGGTAACCAGACGGCTGATAATCTTCATACATACATAGAAACATACAAATATATTTATTCTAGGTGGTAATCGAACCCAGGACCCCCGGTGCAAGTCAGGTCCACTGACCACTGCACCAACGCGCCAGTCAGTCAATATAGACTTAAAATTATGTAAATACTAATACTAATAATAATAATGGGCGGAGCACTCATGAGCTACGCGGCGCGAGAGAGCGAGACATAAGCGCGGATATAAGCGCGCGTGACTCAGTAGCGGCGTATGTCCTGGCACAGGACTCGGCTATTCCCAACGCTGGCTCACCCATGATGCATTGGTTAACTTTAGACTACCTCTTTGTATCATATTCAGCGATGGCCGTTTTATTTTATTTTTTGTTTCCGTTCATCGCTAATTATGTGAGTGACCGGACGGGTGGTGCACATGCAACGAGTGCTACACTCCTCTGCCTAACCCATTTGGGGAAATATTGGTGTGATATTATGGCATGCCAGAGGGCGGGTTTTGTATTAGTTTCCATTAAGACTAGGATTGACTTGACAGATTATTACATTCAAATAGTTAGAGGTGGGATTTTCAGTAGGATGTGTCAGTGTAATGTTTTGCGATCGCTGACGATACGAAGTGTTATGTTAATGTATTGCCATAGTGTTGTCAAAAATTTGACTTAATGCCATTATATGAGAGAAGGCGTACAGCTGACCTTCTATATCTGATTAAGGTAGCTAACGGTCAGGTCGATAGTCCAGATATTTTACATAGCATCGGTCTAA
>DWDV01003998.1:0-10080 GCA_018245615.1 Mimoniades ocyalus
TCTTTGGAAAAGTCCTATGTTCGATTAGGAAATTACTGAAAAGAAAGTTGTAGGGTATATTAATAAAGTTAATTTATTTATTTACGAAGAAATGTTAGTCATGTTTTGTCCTCAGTCTGTTGTCAGCTTAACCTCTCTCACGACAATATAGTCACTGATTTATAAAGGGTATTGATATATATGTATATTGTTGTGATATAGTAATATATTTCTTTGACTACGTCCCCCAGGGGGTAGTGAGGTGATGTTTCATACCTAATATTACGTACAATTATTTTATTAACGCTTAGGCGAGGTATCGTCTCTCCACGATAATCGCTAGTAGGGATCCGTTGTAAGAATACAAGTAAATATTTTTATGTGATTGGGGTTGGATTTCGCAAAGGTCACGTTCAGAACGTATGTCGATATTACAAGATGCGCGTGGGCGCCGCGTGGAAAATTGAAATGGAGCTTTTGGGATCGGCTCTTAAGCAGTATTATAGATACAAAGATGAAGAGTAACGTTAAGTGCCCGTTGCTACGAATTATACTGAATCAGCAAGCTGTCCCTAGCATGGCCTAGTGGTTTAGAATTCTATCTCCCATTTGGACGGTCTGGAGGTCGAATCTCATACGAGCACTTATAATATTTTAAGTTACTATTATTTGAACTCTTTACAACTATAACGGTTTTTTTCCTTATGTCATGACAAGGGCCTCTCTAAGATTATTACATTAACCATTCGTATTTTGAAAGAAAACAAATCATATTTCGATACGCATATTTCGAATTCGTATTTTAAAAAAAGTTTTAGATATAGCACTGGCACTGCGAACAAGTTGATGAGTAATTGCATTGAAAAATATTAATTATAATCTGGGTTATTTATCATTATTATTAGTTGCCGAGGGAAGCCAAAACTCACCTATCTTGATGAAGTAATCCAGATACTGGCTGGTCGAAACCAGCGTGTATGTATGAAGAGAATGACGAATGTAGAAGAAGCGCAGCTGGTCCGCAAGGATGCAGATATTTGGTACTTGGTGCTCTCTGCCTACCTCGTAAGGGACCCGGCGTGAGGATATGTACGTATGCATTATCATCATCAGCCTGCTGCTTAATATTGGCGTCCCGTAAATGACTTTCGCTGTCAGTCCCCATCCTGAGCCTTGTAGTTCATATGTCATGTTTTTAATTTATGGGACAAGGCGTCATATGCACTTGATTTTAATGACTTTTTTTCAGCTAGCTTTCTACAATATACTGTTTTATTAATATTACAGTATTTAATCCATAAGTACAGGTATACACAGTTATCCGATAAAAACACATTAGTGTAATTATTACATGTAAATTTATTATATTTCATATTTTTAACTATTATGGGGATAATCATGTTATTAACAATATAATCTTATTGTAGCGTAGTATCATTTTCACAGTAAAAGGTAGACGTTTTACGTATTATTTCTGTAGGACTAGAATGTAATTGAATCATAAACTCCAATTTTGTTTCTGTAAAATGTTGACCATCATGCGAATTTAGTGCAATTTCGATCACTGTATGCAGAGTGAAATGTCATTTATGAGTGGAAACAAGAATATAAATGTACATATATTTCGGTTAATCAGTTGTTAAGTTACCATATTACAGATTCAGCTGTGTTCGAAACTAAATGAACGTAATAGTACTGTTAACATGTTTGTTTGAAAACAGTATTTAATTTTGACTATTGCTTTCAAGAACAGTAGAGAGTGCCCCTAGTCATTCGATCGGCTTATTGTACATTATCAATAAATAATACATATTTAATAAATAAATAATTAATAAACTAAATTAAAAACGAACGAACGAACGTGGGTGCGCTCAAAATTAATTTTACAAATTTAGCTTGTTCAGAAAATAATTGTCTAACTTGTACACTATTCAATAGCTCGTCAAAGATACTTCGCGAGGCTTCGTGGAGGGCTCAATTAAGAAGTAATTATGGATAAAATCAAGACAGTGAAAATCTGTTTCTGAAGGAACATTATTATTTTGTGTTCGAATAGTTTGTCTGAATGGGTTTTGTTGCTCTTTGAAAATGTTACCTTGAAAATATTATTATAAATTTGGTGTTAAATGTTTCGTGAGTGTTACGCGTGACTAACCATTTAGTGGGTTTGGTTCACGTATGTTTTTTTTTCAGTCTTCACCGCGACCTCGTATAGGTCCCAAACTAATCGGGCCAGCCCGAAAAAACACACGTGAGTCAAGCCGGCTTAACTCTTAGTTGTTATAAATTTATTTGAATATATGTACTCCTAAAACGAACTGTCTCGTTGGTTGAGTGGTCTTACGCGCGACTACTAAGGAAGAGGACCTGGGTTGGATCTCAGGATCGGGGAAAGTATTTTTGAATTTTTATAACTTGAAATACACAGTAGACGCCCTTCCCTGTCTACCCTTCGGAGGAATATTGGCGTGATGTTACGTTACTCTCAAAACTAGTAATTTACTCCTTTTTATATACATTTGGTGGTGCATTTCGTCAGTTTAATATATGCGGCGACTTTTTATTTTAATCGAATGTAAGATGACAGCGCATATTTTTTGTATTCCTAAAAGCTAAGTACTCCGTATTCAAAGAGTCATGTTAACTCCAAACAGTATGGATATTTGGAAGAGCTAATCTCGTTTTTTGGATAGTCGCACAAAATGGTATATGATACTCCGTTTCGATTTTCAACGAATATTCAACACTTCTCAGAACGTACCGTAGCTCTAAAAGTCTATGGGGAAATTCAAAATTTAACAACCTCTGTTGTAGTGATAGATGGCTATTAGATAAAATTACCTTAACATCAATACATATCTTAAATAACAAAGATTGTACAATTCGTTTTACAGGTAAATTAAACCATTTTTTTCACCAGATTGTTATGCACTTATACTGGAGTTATACACCAACTTGCATACCGACTCAAATTATATACAAACTTATATACTTACTTAAACACAAACTTGCATATCAATTGATACAATAAATTATACGCCAACTTATATAGCAACTTACATACTAAGTAACATACCAACTTATATACGCGTACTACGCCATAGCCGTTGCAATATCGATGTTACAAATAGTCGACCGTTAGTCGAACGGCAGCATTAACCCCGTCGATACCGTATACGGTTAGTTATTGAATTTGTGACCGATAGCAGTAAATACTCGAATGGGAAACCTTAAATGTTCGGTCATTATAGCGCTCTATCGGGGGGATTGCGGCTTAAAACCATTAAAGTAGAGAACTCTGATAAAAATGTAGAGTTTGCTCGTATAAGTGTTAGGGCTTTAGCTATATTATGTGACCTTAAGTCAAGTTGGTGACGTTAATGTGTTCGAATTGAAAAGTTGGGATTGGTAAAAATTGTACCCAAGCTTTTATTTGAATAATTAAGTGTTTCCGCACACCGAGAATGATTTTGATGTACTTACATCTCATTAACTTCTGCATTGTCAATTTAGAATCAGCTACTCAACATATCACATCCGTTTTATACTGCTAAAACGTTGATAACATATACAAATATTTTAATGACCACTTTCTTTAAAAATTTACGAGAATCGAATTCATAACCCTCACACTTTCCGTTGTTCCACAAGTCACATGCTACTGGTATTGCAAGCGAGAAAATGTCTGGCAGCCGTTCAAAATGCGAAACATTAAATATTTCTTCAACGCACACCACGTACACAGCGCATAGTACAAGTTGTAGTATCAACGTAACGAATGCCCGTGCGTTAGTTTAACGGGCGATATTAAATCGTTGTTTTGTCACTCGCCCCGCGGCCATACACATCGATTTATCGCCAGCACTAGAGCGATTAATATCGAGACATCACGAACATTCAGCGATATACACACGTCGTTAGTATAATCGTTTTAAGAATTTATCTACCTTGACTCGCACGTCGCGAGAGGTGAGATTTTCGTGTTAGTAATTCTAGTGAAAAGGAGTCACGAATATAAACGGCTTAAATAATAATATAATAATAATAATATTCCGGGACATCTCCACACACGGCCATCTGATCCCAAAGTAAGTGTCAAGAGAGCTTGTGGTATGGTAACCAGACGGCTGATAAACTACATATATACGTGTAAATATATACTTAAATAGATATTTTTTTTAATATAATATTAGCAGTTACCGAATGAATTACACTTACTCAACAATCAATCGTTCAAAAAATCTATACAAATGCAGAATTTCGTAAAGTCATACATGAACGGTAATGTCAATTATAAACCATAATAAAATATACGCGTTGTTACGTCTTATGACACTAATAACGCGGAATACGGCATAAGGTATGTTGTCAATATGAACTGCTACTTACTAAAACTGAGCCCCGGCCACAGATATTGCCACAAAGTTATATCTCAGTTTGGATTAACATCGCTCCATCCTCTTCCAACAAATTATCTTAGAAGTTGTATGCTTGTTTGTATTTGATATTCCTCTCTCCCTTTCTTCCAAATTATTATATATCTTAGAAGTTATAGTAATTTCGAGTTCGTGCCCCTCCGCTTTCTAATACATTACTGTAATGTTAAGAAATCCTTTGCATTTTGGCTTTGTGCTTGCTGTATTATGTATTTTACGTTTGCTTTCTACGAACTGTATTCAGTTGAGCTCTTCATATTATTGCGATGTACATAAATGCATCGTTGTCCGTGTCCGGGAGGAGAGAATGCATACCAAGGTGTCGTCGATTTAGTCACCTGACTAAATCCGATGCTTGCAGATTTTAGTATGTTACAGCCTTTTAGGTACGAGTACCTACATACCCTGGTCGTTTACAGGCAGCAACGTAGGCCCTGCGAAAAGCTGTATTTTATGGTTCCCAACCCGGATGCCCTCAGGCGAGATCCACGCCAACCTCAACCACTTTTATCGTTGTAGTGATGGACGTCTGTCTCGTTTCAACTTGAGAAGTGTTGGTAAAGTTCACCCGCTTTAAAGATCATTATGACGAACTCTAAAGTCTGACGGATTATGCACATTTGTACACACAATATTTGTAACATGTTTTAAGTAACGAAATGCTCTTTACGGAATCTAGGAGATTTGATTGGCATGGATACATGGTGATGTATTTTGGTTAGTGTTACACACGTCAGTCGGACGTCTTTAAGCCGCTCCGAAGGTCTTCAGCGAAAGTAAGCGACTGTTAAATAGGGATAAGAAATGATATTGGTGGCTTAACTTGCTCCTCGAATCACCAAAACGTAGGAGGAAATTTTTCTATTAGAGATCATCCATTTAGAAAGCAATTGCGCTGGCCTTGGCTAAAATTCCCGCACGTTTCGATATTTGCAGTCATATCCATGTTAAATTACTTACGAGTGCATATAGTTCTACGTAGGTTGAATTTATATTCATTATATAGCAATATATAATGTTCAGTGGGATGAAAATCAATAGATAAAAGTTTGATGTACAAGAATGACATGGTTTGAAACGATGAAATGAATCAGAAGAGAATGATAAAAAAAACAGAGGAATCGAAGAGGAAAACATTGCGCGGATACCAATCAATTGAGAACAAGATAGTAAGAATAATGTTGATGTTAAATAATATGTCGAGCAGTTGAATAATGTCCATCAGTTCACAAATAAAAAACATAATTGACAGTCTATTATTTTTAACGAGAGCATGATAATTATGGCGCAATAACAATCCATGGTTTATTGGTTAATAATGTTTACTCGGAATCGATCAATCATTTGTCACAGGACATACACAAATACAAATGGAAAATGCTAATTGACGATCTGACGAATTATCGAATCGAATGCGTTTGACAAGTGTAATTAATGAACCGTATGCTCGTTGGCACTTGCAGGAATTTGCACAACACTTGATGATGATTCGACGTTGAATGCTTGTGAACTAGACATGGTAGAGTTATATTAGATAGTACCAGTTTAATTTGTCTTCTGAACTAGACACGGAAGAAGCTAGTACTTGCTACTTTAATACTAGTCCAATACTAGCGATTCTGTCTTGTGTGTAGAATATTTTGAATAATGTAAATACATTTTTTTTATTAAATTATTTATAATTTGTTTATATTTGATGTGATATATAGGATAAGATATATATACATATATTGAATATAAGCTTATATTTTTAGAGCTATTATGTTGGTAAATCCAGCTTAATAACTCCAGGTTTGCAGACATTGCGTTGATAGATCGACGATTTTTAATAATCTCAACAGACTTACATTTATTTTTGTACGTCATTTGTATAATTAAAATATAAAATAAATTGATGTATAATAAAAATAAAAATGAAAATTTTAATTTTAATTATACATAGTCGTACCTGGCCTGCAAGTGCGACTGCCAATCGGGAAGTTCCGGGTTCGATTCCCGTGTCGGGCTCTACAAAATTTTTTAATTTACATTTTCTAGTAGTGGCTCGGAGTCTGGATATGTACCCGGCGTTTTGGTTCACCACCTATTCCATTGTGGGACGTAAACGTAACTGTTCTACATTCCTCTGCCTACCTCTTCGGGGATTACAGGCGTGACGATGTTACCTTAATGAAAATTTAGCATTTTATAATACTAGTAGCAAGGAGTTTAGATTTTTGTACGATGTGTATAAATGTGCTTACCTCTTGTTACATGAGACTTAACATAACTAGTGAAAAGAATGTACTGCATTCCTCTATCAATCTCTGTGAGGACATAGAGGCGTGAATGTTGTTTTTGATAATAAATTGAATTGAATTCTATTGTTTAAAAATAATGATGCTTACCAAATGAGCTACCAAAAGACATTTACTATTATTTTGAAAACTTTAGCTTAGCGTTTTTAGAACATATCAGCAGATACAAGATCGTATGTTTCATGTAACAAAAATATCTTTCGAAGAACTAATTTTCTTATCTGGTATTAGTGCGATTCGACTAAAGGCTTGCGTTAAATTTTATAGGTTTACAAGCCGCGTGGAGAATTGTTATAAAAGTAATTTTAATTTATTTTCCATTCCATTTCCATTTTCTTTTTTCTTTTTCAATAAACTTTATGTCGGCACGCGACGGAATGTACAAGTTTTGAGCAAACATTTTATCGGACGCAACCTTTTTAGTTATTATTATTTTTTATACAAACAGGTACTTGACGTTCATGTCATCTCATGTGAATTCCATAATCCATCTTCATAATCCAGATCCACGTCTCATAATCCAAAAAAGCTACATTTTTTGCGTGGCTGTGGGAGTAGCGACTTGAAGTAAAGAAGATGCCCACTGCTGTTTTTGTACCAACTTTAAATACTATTTGTGAGTTTTACAATGCTCTCTAAGAACTTGCATTAACATTATATGTGTATACTTTTAAAAATGTAAATGAACTAACAGGTTTTCTAAAGAGTTTCTAAGGGAAAATGTAACTTCATTTACACAGTTCTCTGTGTATTGAAGTCGTCGCCTAAAGTGAAACGTGATTGAAAGTGACATAATATCACACCGTAATCGCCATATATGTAACCAGAGGAGTGTAGTACACAACCACGTTTCACCAGTTACGTTTACGTCCGATTATGGAATAGGTGGTGAATCTATTGCCACACACCAGGCTCATATTCAGACTCCGAGCCATTAGTAGAAAATCTAATTGAGAAAAATCCAATAGTGCCTGACCCGGGATTTGAACCCAGGTCCTCTCGATCGGAAGTAGAAGGGGAAAATTTCTTTAAAAAGTCTGAAAATTAAAAAAGCTTACATTTATTACATGAAACATTTGCGGGCATGTTTTGTAAAACTGGGCAGCGTTCGCGTGACTACAAATCAAGTGAGCGTATCTGAGCAACTCATTAGTGTGACCGGTCCTTCGGCGCAATTATATTTTAATTTAATAAAAGCTCCGCGTCATGTCGCGCCGTCTCACCTTCGTGTTGTGTGTCACCCACACTTATGTATGGGGCTAATTATTCGAAATAAGCGTTTTATTTTTGTTTTCATTCGAAAGCACCCTGCCTAAACTTTCATGTACAGAGCTTTGATAGTAATTTACTTAGCGCAAAGTGATTACTTAAGTGAGTACGGAACAAAGAGTACAAACTATATGTTTGAAAAAATGTATGATATATTAATGATAACGTTACAGTTTAGTATATTTGTTTTCTTAGACGCACTCTATCTGTACTGAAAGATGAGCACATTTTTTTAAACAATTATGAGATTTAAGTAGAAACGCGATGGTGTACACTCCAAGCCTTCTCGCTCTGGAGAGATTTATGCCCCCTAGTGTAGAGTAAAAAAGCATGCTGTCATATATTTGGTCAAACATTCTGTACAAGACTCTCATTCACTTTAAGAGACCAAAGTTAAATATTTCACTAGCGCGAAAAATGTACTTCTAAGTTCAAACTTTCAATAATAATATTATTACCAATGCCCATATTAGTAACATGCACATAAAACATGTACAATTATAAACTTTGTTAAAATATAAATCGTAGTAATTCCGAGTGGCAGTTAAGCGGTCGAAATTACAGAATCGGCATACATAGACGGAGGGCGCAGTGATGTCGTTGTGATTTGGCCGTATCTCAACGATGTCCCGCTGTCCCGTCCATGGTCTCAATTTATGCGCCTTCGTGCAAATAGACCACCATTGAAACGTGAGTGGACTCGAACGATCGGAGCTCACGTCCGGCACAAATGGACTTTATGTGTGGACACAGAATTATCGTGATGCGATGATCCGATGAATCAGATATGCCTACTGAGAAATGAGAGTGTACTCTGTGCTGTGCTATCTGAAATGAAATTGTCTTGGTTTCGATGCCGCTAACCGCAGCTACACATTAGAGAGTAATGATGTGTAACGCATCGTATTACGAGAGTGAGCTAAGCAGACCTTTGCGATAGGGTTATCAGTCCTCTACGTGTACTGTTAAATAAACAAAGTTTATTGTATATGAAGTTGTCAGAAGAGGGATAATCATTTACGTTGTAATAAAATAGGACATAAGCTTTACAAACGCTTTTCGGTACAGTGATTTTATGCTATACTCATTCTGTGCTTGGACCGTAGCAATTATTTCAGCCTTCATCAACGATCTGAACATAGGTGTGAATCGACCCAAGATATTCATTTAATGTAGTTGTCCAATCCATTTTCTTCTCTAAGTAATGAAAAACCGATTAAAGACTCTTGTTTCTAGCCGAAAGTAGACATCATACAGTTTTTTATACATTAAATTTTGTCTCTACTTCATTGTAACGAAATATCACGCCTGTAATCCTCAGTGAGGTAGGCAAAGGAGTGTAGTACGTTCCAACGTTTCACCAGTTACGTTTACATCCCATCATTGCGCTATCATTTCATCACTTTTATTATGTTTATTTCATTAGCTCGATAATCTCGCATTGGTGAACTGAAATTAATCTGGCAAAATATTGGTAATTAAGTAAGTTTACACAATAATATTATGCGATTAATTGTATGTAAATGAGTCAAAATATTCATATTTTATTACCGTTTATCATGAGTACACACTAAATAAACACTGCGGTTGTTTTCATTAGTATTACTACATACATGTAGGTACATATAAAAGTATACAGTGAAATTTGATGGATATTATTTACTTGGCATACCATGATATTATAGAACTCTGACTTTTGATGTATTTTTCACTGCATATCATATGGTTATCCAATACCCGGTAAGATTTTATTTTAATTTATTTATGCAACAGAAATTGTACACAGTTTTAAAAATTAACATTTGCCAAACTGTAGGCCAGTTTGTCGGCAGTTAAGAGTAGAAGTTCTCGTGGCCCACGTACAATTACATTTCAGTACATTAAGTTTTAAGAACAAATTCCTAAGATAATTCCTAATCTTAAGTTAATGTCTAGCAACGCGGTTGAATGGATATTTCTATACAAGTAATTCTATCTCAATTATATCCTGCTGGCCTGTCCCCAATAGTCGCAATTTATACGCCTCCGCGCAAGTAGACGTCCATTGAAACATGAGTGGACCAAATGATTGGTGCTGCATTGGTGCTATATATGAATAT
>DWDV01003999.1:0-10079 GCA_018245615.1 Mimoniades ocyalus
TGTGAGTGTAGTGTGAGTGTAGTGTGAGTGTAGTGTGAGTGTAGTGTGAGTGTAGTGTGAGTGTAGTGTGAGTGTAGTGTGAGTGTAGCGTGAGTGTAGGGGGCGCACCTGGCGCGGCGGCGGCGTGGGCTCGCGGCGCCCGTTGTGCAGCGGCGGCGTGGGCGGCGGCTGCTGCGGCCGCGCGCGCGCCGCGCCGCTCGCGTCCGCCGCTGCACGCCCGAGTGCGGTCGGTTAGCTGCACTCCTGCCGCCTGTGTATATCGCGCTTGAGCCCTCCAACACGATACACACGAGTGGCGGGAGTATGAAATTAAATACTCAAGCGGTGACAACTTGGTGGTCACAATCAAGGGTTCCGTTCCGGGGTGTCTCGTACGAGGACGTCGCTCGTATAACGGAAACTTACATACATTATAGTCATTCATTAAGTTTTCTAAGACGCGCAGACTCTCATAAATAGACGGCGGGCTGACAACGAACCGAGCCGATGACGACGACGATGATGACCTAGCTAACCGATCGCCTGGCGGGGATCGTGACGAAAAGCTAATGAATGTTTGAAGTCATTCCCAGTTGTGGCACTCACCGGGCCAGTCGGCGAGCGCGGCCAGCGCGGCCAGCGTGGCCGGCTAGGACCTTACCCTTCTCATTTCGAGATCCGCCACCAACGGGGGAACGATGAAACGGTTGATGATGATGATGATAATAAAAAGCTCTCCTCCTAAGTGATTTAAATGAGAAAAAAAAACGGGTGTATAAGATTCTCTACGACTTAGTTTTAAAGTTCGTTAAGTGCACGTGTGATACGACAATGTGCTGTACCTTCAAGCATGCCTGTAGCTATATAAAAGCTTGCGTGTACTTATGTAAGCATGCAGAAAGGTTTAATTCTTTGGGGTAATTAAAAGTAAATTTTTTCGCATTCAAACAATTTTTAACCGAGCAACCGACCAGTGGACGAAAGTAAACGGGACACGAAAGTTCCAATTGAAAAAAACAGTTGAAATAAATTATTGAACAATTAATTTCGTTTCGTTAAAAATGAATGTCTCGCTTTAAAATAAACGTAAGTGCCTCTGAGATGGACGTGGAGCGGGCGTGTGGCGCAGGCGGCGGGCTCCGTGCCGCACGTGCGGCCCGAGACGCCGCGCCAGCTCACGCACACGCACGACGAGGACTGCTCCGACGACGACGAGCTCGCCCGCGGCGCGCTGCACAAGTAGCGCGGCCGCCCGCGAGCCGCCGCGAGCTGCCGCGAGCCGCCGCGAGCCGCCGCGAGCCGCCGCGAGCCGCCGCGAGCCGCCGCGACGCATCTCGCTAATGTTTCCTTTAACGGTAGTCACTATTGCCACGTTGTTATTACTAAATTGCCGTTCAGCTCGACTCGAAGATCACGTAATACATTCACGTGTCGTGCAAGTATATAACGAAACATATCCAGTGCCACAGATGCATATACAGATTTCCGTTGGAGAAATAATGATCATTCATCTTCTGTTCCACATCCATTTATTCTTCTATAGTCAACAGTCCCTGCAGTAGTAAAAATAGCAACGTATCACAATGTTACTGTTATACCAACTCGCCAGATCCCTTACGGAGTGGCTACGGAGCGCCGAGTGTCCAATATCGCTGACCTTACAAATTCATTTAACGTACTGTATTGTACTGCAACGTACTACTTAATTTGTATTTTAACGTACTGTAACAAACCGTGTTAAAATTAATACCGGCCGTAGTATCTATAAATAACAACTCTAAATACCTGTTGCTGAACAACGTTCTATTTTCAAATACATTTCCTTGGGCTACGCACTGCTTCGTTGCACGTTTCAACGTACAACTATTAATTTGTGAAGTTCGTTGTGACAGCGCCATATTAAAATTACCTGACACACGTTGTCTTGCGTTTACTACGCTTGTATTAAGTCTGATATCTCTTTAGCGTCCATACAAATTAAATACGCACTGCGATTCTATCAATAATCAGTGTCTCAGAACTTAATATATGAATATTGATTGCGTCGCGTGACGACCGACGACTTCGCCTAATGACGACAAGGCTTGTTCACCCATAACGGACTTTGATTTGTCAATCTCATACACTTTAATTTTACGTAGTGAGACTCCAGTGATCTGTTGGCCGTTAGTCCCCCGAGGAGTTAGTTATATGATTGTAACGAAGATTTTTCGATTGTATTGGAAGTATGTTGATTTTTATATTGCTTATACACTTTATTGCTTATATAATTGCATTTGCATAAACTCTAATGAGTTTTGAATAGTTGAAAGTAAACAAAGTCATTTGTTCTAGGAAAGAACAGATAAGGTCTGAAGCGCATAATGTGTATTTTGCCGTGTATTAAGTATTCTTGATTGCGGTTACGCGAGTCTAAGAAAGACGAGGGAGTGGAATGTGATAAACTTGAGATAATCTAAGATTGTTATTGAAATGTCTTAATGTTTCGGTTTCTGTTAATTATCAAACTTTTATTATATTCATATTAAGTTTTCATTGTTTATTAGAAATTGTTTTATGACCGTTCAGTCAATATAATCATCGAAGTTTCTGGAAACTTTTAACGTTACGATGTAGTACACAGTTAAATAGAAGCGCAGTGATGTCTTGTATCATTGTTACGAGTGTCAATATGTTAGTGTCAGCAATGTTAGGAAACGTTGATTGTACGATATGAGCATTGTATTTTTTATATGCGAGTGTGCGTGTAGCTCGTAGGTAGAAAAGTATTGTTCATAATGATATGTAAATTGTTTATGAAACATTGTGATTGTAATTGTAGCGATTTTTTACCAAATTTTTTTACTTAATCACACAACATCTAACCATGTAAAAGGATGCAATAAAACACTTGATTAAAAATTAAATGCCGTTTATTTCATCGCTGTAATTAACAACTACAGCAGCAAATCTTCTAAATATTCTTCGAACTCTTCTTCTCTAGTCTTTTCTTCTATCTCTTGTACACCTTGTAAAAAATATGGGGAGGATTACATATTTCGTTCATAATAAAAATTATACACAAATTTATAATATTATCTTTAAGTCTCGAATCAAAACTACAGAAGAAGGTAAAATAATAAATTTGCAAAACTGAGGAGTTGCTAGAATTTCCTGAAACACACCTTTTTTCCACAAAGAGTCTTCTACAGCAGCTTCTAATGCAATAGCTGTTTGAGAAGTGGAAGCCTCCACCGCATCAGCAGGACTGACATCAGTCTCCGCGACATCATCGCTCCCACTGTCTTCAGATTGTGCTCTTTCTTTACCTTTCTTCTTTTTATGTTTCTTACTTTTCTTTAATCTTTTTACCTCGCGTTTCTTAGATCTGTAGTTTAATTTCTCTGAACATTCCGGACATAGGCCTGGAAAGAGGACGGGCAAGATCGGCCTTACAGCGTTTTCAAAACCCGTTAATATGTCCGGCTAATGAAATCAAATATCGCTTATAAATAAATGTTATTGAAACGTACGAGAGGAAAGGGAGAAATGTTAGTCTAGTGGTCAATAAGTCCGTCGCTTATTCTCGGAGTCGAAGTTGTGTGTTGAAGGATTCATGCTCATTCATTCATTCTTACTTGTATCAAATGTAGCCAGTCATATTTTATACGGGGTTATCCGAAACATAAGATACCTACGTGGGTTGGGCCTAAATCGGTTCATAATTCAAATAGATAGTTACCATGAACGATTTAATAGTAAAACTCTTGTATAATGTAACTTACGAAGTTTCACTAGAGCGTTTTTCTTCACCCTGCCCTCTAGGTACGCGAAGTTCACCTCCCAAGATTTGAGTCCGCTGTCGCTGTTGCAGCGCTTGTCGCCGCATTGGAACTGACCCTTCCCTAAAACTACCTCCTTTTCAACTCGCCAACGCAGTGCTACCTTAGATTTTATAATACGCATTTCAGTTATGATTAAAAATAACTTTATGAACAATCATTTTCTTGTAAAGACGTGCCTAAAGTATGGCTTTATTTAGTTTACGTAAAATCACGCCGATTATCCCCGAAGAGGTAGGCAGAGGAGTGTCGTGTGGTACACTCCCAAGTGTCCCCAGTTACTTATATATCCTACAATGGAATTGTAGTGAGCCTAATCGCATACACCGGGCACAAATCCAAACTCCTTGTTACCACTAGACATTTTGACTTAGATAATTCCAATAGAACCTGACCCAGATTTGAACCCGGCAACCGAGGCGACGTTTTATATAGTTTTTATGATAAAATTGGAATAACGATAATTGTTTTATTAAGTTATTACCGTGTATTAGTAGTACCTTAAATAGCGAATATTTATAAAAACTATAGGTACCTCTATTTGCGGATTTGTTTTAATTTCAACCATATGGGTTCTTAGTTCCTTTGTAGCTACTCCATAAATATGACAAGAGTTTGATTTGGTTTTCTAAGTTTTTTACTGCTGCCCGTCTCATTTACTTAATGACTCGTATACGTAATTTTTGGGATACATTTCAACCGTCTGAATTAGTTGTGTGGGATAGAAAAAAACGGGGGCAGATGTTTGCTTCTGTGTAAAACGGCACACGTTCACTGCGTTATATTTAGCCTACCAAAAGGCACTATGTGGCCATTGTTAAGCTCCCTGCATCTCGCACAAAGGAAGGTCTCTAGAGCAAAAAAGGTAATTCGAGTTCCATAGGGGAACGGTCCCCATCTCATCGAAGCCTAGGGGAGAGCAGTGAACACATAAATTATCTTCATTATTGCCTTTGGAAATAACGGTGTCCATATAAACGATATTCTAAACAAATCCGGCGTTCGTTTTCAACAGATGTTTCGGAAAAGCCGGTTTATATTATGATTTATATTAATTCTAAATATATTGATATTATGGCATAATGAGGGATATCAGAAATTCTATTTAACTAGTGTGATAGAACTTACTTTGTTCTCTTTGTATCTGCCTAAGTCACAAATACAGTATTCTTTGAAGAGTTTGTCATAGTATTTTTTAGCCAATTGCTTCTCCCACGTGTCGGCAACGTCATCATCTTCCCACAGGAATTTATGATTTTCGCGTATAACATCGAGGTCTGTTCGGTCTCTGGACGTGTCCCGTTTGAGAGAGCCAGTGGAGCCCTTCGCATTGAGACTATATACGTTAACTAAGTACTTATGTAACTCATAGGGATTTAGATTACGCAACCTTGCCGACATCGCTACCGTAACCTAGAACAAAGGGAAAATGACTTTTTAGTCAAAACTTTAAATAAAACATAACTTGCAACAAACAACTCTTTAATAAAATCGACAATTATTACATTTTCCCCATAAAATAGATATAATTCATATTAAACGGTTCTTAAACTAATTGTCATGATGAGTTTATAACAAGGTGCATTTTCAATAAATAGTAAAAATTGTTGTTCCATAAAGACATCAATAAATAATATGTTTAATTTGTGCAAGAGTTAATATCTACTCTGAATATTATTGTCAGTCTTGTAGATTTTTGTGTATTTTTTCGTTAGGCTTAACCTCATTCCTTATTACTATAAACAAGTCATGCAGCTGATCTTCCTTAAAATTAGATATAATAAATATATTAAAATGTAATCATTGTCTACCACTAAGTATAAAAAAGTCAATAAATGTTCATTATTGACATCTAGTATGTGCAATTGAAAAGTGGCACATATTACAATTTAAATAGCTTTGGTTTGGTAGCCAATTTACTTATCTTTGGGATAGAGCACTACAATAGTACATTTTTTTAAACATCAATACATATATAAACAAAGTTTTCAAACTTTCATATACATTAGTTACAAAAATACATTCAAGGACCTTTTAGGGAAGTATACCCCTATTTAATATTTTTATTATATAATAATATATTTGTGATGATTTGTTCAAAGTTTAAAATGTTAACTATGATAAATAGACTCCCTATACTCTAGTTGTTCGACATGGCTTAAACAACCCTCGCTTCTGAGACCATTAAAGAGGAAATTAGTGCCTCACAAAGTGGTAGTAAATACACTCCTAACAGTTATAATATAAAATATTGACTATAAATCCAATTTGGCATGTCAAATACATATACTCTAAATTTATTACTAAAAATTTACTATAACCTACAAATTATTTGGTATTTGTGTAGTAGTACTATAAAATAGAATAGGCACATTAGACAATATTATTGCTTTGGTTACAACACAGTACAATAAGAATCACTTCATACACTAATCTAAAATTTGGCAAAGTTACACTTCACAACTGGTATTACAAATACCTTGCAGTAAAGGTGGATACAAAAATATAGTTATTAAAGCTTTCAAGTGAAGCAGGAACAATTATAAGCATTTGTGACATATTATATTGAATGAAGGCCTCAATGTTGTAGAAATATTCCCCTATCTAATGTAAACACTACAAGTACAGCTATCGGAATCATTGGACGTCTGACCTATATCCAAAAGTTTTATATCACTTTATCATATCTAAAAAGGCAACTTTGGATTCAGATATGTAGTACTGTATAAAGAGCACCTGTCAAAGGTATTTTCCTAATATTCTAAATGTAACCCAAACATGCACTTAGAAATCGTATAAATAAAAACCTAACTCAAAAGCAAATACAGCAGCACACCCAGAGTGTCTCGACACTCACATAAACACACCATAATGACTAAATTATTAACTAGAAAATTATTGTTTCAGTTTGGTATAAAATAATGAAAACTATTAACAATTACAACTAAATTTTTGGCAATAAGAGAATCAAAAATCAATGCTAAAACTGTTATTGTCATTGACAAAATAACTGCTCATGATTTTCTATGTATTGTAAAAAGCAGACAAGTGTGGCAGTTAATTAACTAAATAATGTTAACATAGATGCATATCAAAAGTATCCAAATATGAAACTATGTATCTATCCATGAGTTTTTTCATGTTTCTTCATATTGTCAGATCGCGTAAAGGCTTTGTCACATACACCACAGTAGTAGGATTTCTGCTTAGTGTGCACAGTCATGTGACGAGACAGTTCACTCTTGGTCACAAATTTCTTCTCACACACTGTGCATGCATGTTTGCGCACATTGAGATGGAACTTCATGTGTATAGAAAGAGAGCTGGATTGTGAGAATGCTTTGTGGCATAGCTCACACACAAATGGTCTTTCTCCTGTGTGCTTACGTAAGTGATTCATGAAGCCAGTTTTGGTGTAGTCCTTCTGACATAGGTGACAAAAGCTAGACTTTGAGTCTAACATACCGGGAAAATGACTATTCATATGTTTTCTGAGCTCCCAGTAGCTAGGAAACTTCTCTGAGCAAACATGACATGGATACTTCTTTTCTTCAGAGGGCTTTACACTACACTGGTGAGAGGTGAGAGACTGTTCACTGGGAAACATTTGATTACATTGGGTACATAAATGACTAGTCTCAGAGTCAGTAGATAATGTGACTTCCAAGTAGTTTTCAATTGACATAACATTCCCGTTAGAACTATCGCCATCATCGTTGATCTGAGACATTTGCTCTTTATCGGAAAAATCTTTGGCGTCCATTTTTGATAAATAATCTCGGTAATCCAATAAATCTTTGGGTGAATTGTTATTGTCAGGCTCGACGAGATGCAATACGGGCGACTCGCTGCGCTCGCGGTCTGATGTTTTCTCGTTATCCGAATGCTCGGGTTTCGAGGATGCGTTGTTGTCAGACTCCCAATCATTTTCGACGATCTCCACATCGGAATCTGAATCCTCGGCGCTCGATACCGAATTATTGACTAAATGAAATCCGATGTCATCAAATCGTAACACGTTCGAAGGTAGTTTAACCCCCACGATAGCCTGAATCGCCTGCCATGAAAGCTCCTGGGGGTTGTTCTGCATTCTATATCGCACTATTATAACCTACAAACCAGTTTTCAGTGATTACTAGAAAGGAAGAAACATTATTTAACAAGTCTAAATGTAATAAACTGTATAATTACCTTTTACGCGCACGATTTAACAATTTTTATTAATAAATAAGCAGATGACACCTTATTTCTACATCTAAAAATATTATGCTATACACTGCACTACACACTGCTGTCTGTATATGGATGCGTCTTTGTCATTGAGTTTGAAATTATATTGAAAACTTGGATGGAAGTGGAACACACAACAGCGCTTTAAGCGCTTATAAGTGTAACAGTTGACAAGAGAGATATTTTTAGGGAATCGTACACAACAAACAGATTCTATAACAACAAACAAGTTTTAAATGAGTGATGAAAAAAATTTAACATGTAATTAGTTAATAACTCATTGTTAGTTAAATAATAACAGTTCAATTAATGTCATGATTTTATAATGATATATCAAAGTATAAAAAAATACTCCTTATATTTTTGTGTAGTTAAAATACATGTTAGTAGGATATATTAGCCAATTAGACTGAACAAACTACTAACTTTATTAAGGAGAACTATTTTAAAAATATTTTTCGTCAAAATTTCAGCTTATAATAGTTAGCAATAAATCGTTCCATATCTAATATACATTAAGCCAATTTCTGATTGTATCGACAAATTTTTTGGAATAGTTTGATTCAAAAACTTTAAGTTCATATTTATTAACTTCTCATCGGGTATAATAAAAATTACGTATTTTAAGCACAAAAAGATCATCGTTTAATATACATTCGTTTAAAGTACCAATCAAGTAAAAACCAAGACCATGTCCTGGTTATCTTTGTGATTGCTATAGATTTTCTAAAAATAAAAAATCTTAAATAAAACATGTCTCTGTGTAGCACAATTTTACGGTTCTACCAATTTCATAAAGATATTTGTTGTAAGACTGTGTTGATAACCTGTGTACGGTTTCTTTTTCAATATCTACGTTACTGTTTCTGTGAGATACATACAGTCGATAAAAACGATAACTAACTTTATTATGATTTTAGTATTGTTATAAATAAACGTCCCGTGTGTGAAAACAAAACGTTGATTTGGAAAACAAGCTCAGCCATATTATCAGCTCTATCCTTATTAAAAAGTGAAAAAAAACTCTGTCTTCAGTACTGTGTAAATCTACTATGCCCTTAATTCTAATATTTTAACTTCTTATATTTCCTGAACGGTACGAATATCACATTTTTAAGATTGCTAAAAAGGTTTTGGATTCATATGGGCTTAGGCGTATCGATGGAGTTATAAATCCTGACGACGTCTGTACGAGTTCGGCCCTTTTTGATAACGAGATACATTACATTGATCGATTCATTTGTGAATCCTAAACGAACATTTATGTAAGATGCAAATCACGTTCCTTTTTCTACTAGCAGTTTGCACTTTTTCGCATTGTGGAAGGCAAAGAGTATAGAACGATCCAAATCTTTGGATCTAGATCTGAAACTCGGCATCTGATTGATCTAGAAGAAAAGAAAATTACTTATAGGTTCTTTTAACCGTTACCAGCTGAAAGGACTACACAATAGCTACCAGTGATTACAGTTATGCATCCACGGATATGACGACACACACACAGAAGAACTTCTTGAGTTGGGATTCATAATGGAAGACGCACAGTTCAATTGAACTAGTAGGTAGAGCCTAACTGAGTTGAATACAAGAGCAAGAATCAGAGAAAGAGGCAAAGAGGGAAGAATGCAAAGCTAGTCTCTATTTCAAATTGTAGTCGTAACTCCCACACTAGCGATCGACAAACAATAGAAGTCGGTTGTTATAAGGCACGAAGATACTTTTAAGTTTGTTAAATTTTATGACAGATGGCGGCAGAATCTTTGAGTGGGATACAAACTAGGGGTGTCCACTTAAAAAATATATCGATATTTATATTCGATGTATAACATCGAATCCCAGCATCGATGTTTATCGATGTATCGCTAGAAAACATCGATATTTTTTAAATATCGAATACAATCATTTCGGTATTTTATACATATTCGTATTGTACTTTTGGAACATTGTATTAGTATAGTAGGCACAAAATTAATACAATTTGTTTCATTCCGCTGTATGGCCTGTTGCAACAACAGAGTACCTTTAATAGTTTTAGTGTGGAGTTTGTTC
>DWDV01004000.1:0-10079 GCA_018245615.1 Mimoniades ocyalus
TGACACTGACCCCGCGCACGAGACGCGCGCTAGAGGTGGCCACTTGACATGCCGACTGATTACATCCACTTACATCCGGATCGTATGATCGTTATGTGGAATAATGCTTATATGATAAATCTGAGTTTTAAAAATCTCGATAATTATGAATTTATAAAAGAACAAGTAATATTACAGCGTCGCCTACACGTAAAAACTTATCATGATTGCATGTACGAGAAAGAAAAGTTTGTGGCTCGATACATCTTGAATTATTTACACCGTGACTCTATCCATGAGCAACAAGAATTCGAGGCTAGATACATCTCGAATTATATCCATGTGTATCTTGATCTTTTTTTAAGACTTGTGATATATCTTATCCGTGCATTTTTTTTCGATCCTTTTATCGTTCCACTATTGGAAAATGTGTCTCCTCTCAGAATGAGTGGGTTAAGGTCTGCCACGCTGGCCTAGTGCGGGTTGGCAGATTTCATACGCCTTAGAGAACAATTTTTTTTGAGAACTCTAAGGTGTGCAGGTTTCCTCACGATGTTCTCCTTCACTGTTATAGCAAGTGATATTTAAACTTAAAACGCACATTTTGTAAAAAGGTACGCGCTAGAATTTGAACCCGAGTTCCCGGAGTGAGAGGTCAAATTTAAAACCACTTGACAATCCGAGCATGTTACTTGATATAGTACAACATGTATTACGAATATATAACTTACATGATTTAATGTACCAATTTAAAAATAATTATGACAGATTTTCAGATCAGATCAACTTTATGCTAGTGATTTCAATTCTATTAAAATTTACAAATGAAAATAAAAACAAGTAAAAAGCAAACAATAATGTCTTTAGTTATGTACAATAGAATTATTTAAGTTATAAAATACATCTCATACAATTAAAGAATGCATGCGATGATAATAATCTACATAATTCACACAACAGTCCACTTACACATGAATGGGCATGAAGGTGAATACACTTAATCCGTAAGCGAAGCATGTATCTGTAACCAGCCTTAAGCAGAATATGAGTCTACTATTCTGAAAAATAACTGCTATTAACGACAGGTTTTCTAAATGAACTCTCAGATAGATGCTAGTGTTACTCAATTATTTTTATTATATGATCACGCCAGGTGCCTTACGAGGCACACAGACAGCGACGACTGCCAAATGTGCCTTAATATACATAAAACCTGATTGCTTTTCCTACATCGATTACTCTCTACACTTGCGACTCGACCATCAATCAGTACCTAACCTATTTGGTCAAGTAAGATGTCGCTCTTCGGCACCCGCATCGAGCAGTACAGTAGTTATTTAATAATAGTTATGTTACAGTGTAAAACAGAAATAGTCACAACAAAGCAAATCTCAAAACGTCGAAGAGGTGTCGCGACCCCGCGCACGAGTGTCGCTCGCGGCTTGACACGCCGAGATATCTTGTTCCAATTTCATCCGGATCGCATACGCTGAACATGTCCCAGAGTGCTCTGATTAGACATACTAGCTTCAACATAACATGTTTATTTATTTATGTATAGTAACATCAATAAAATTTGTTAATTAATTTACACTTTGTAAGATCACGTCGAAGAGGAAGGCGGAGGACTTGTCACTTTTTACTAGTTATCTCATACATCTAATGTAGGTAATAAAAGTTTAGCTTTTTGACATAACTTTTTTGACTTCATTGAAACCCCAAAATCTAAGTAGATTGTGCAAAAGGCGGACTTAATATCTAGTTGTATCTGTATGTACAACTAGACGTTAAGTAATGTTATAACATTTTTATATTATTTTATTTTATTTAAATTTTAAATTTTTTATATCCATTATTGTAATCATGCTTTTTAGTTTAAACATAAAACAAAAGTGTCCATTAATTGTTGTAGATTATTGAACATTAGGAACTGTGGACTGTAGGACACGAAAAATCTGGCTAGTTATTAGACCTCGAGAAATATATCTGTTTATTGATAAAATTTACGATTTCAGGTTAAAAAGATGACGTAATAGACAAATGCCTTGTTGGCCGAGTAGGAGATTGGGAGATGTTGTAAGCGCGACTGCTGCCTACCCCTTCGGGGAAATATAGGCGTGGTAATACATAATAGACTAAAGTGTAGTCATATGAATACGTTTTACATCACCTCTTTTAATTCGATTTTTATTACAATTACTTATAAGTATTTAGTTTAAACGTATGTCCAATGTTAGTGTTAAAGAGGCAAAGCAGGGAAAACTGGGTTGTTAACGTATCCGTAATTCTTTCTGAAACATTTTTACCGTAACTCACTAACTACTTTTTGTCATAGTGAACCACATTCGCATATGTTCATGTTGTTCCTCGCCAACTAAAACTGGTATTTGTACATAAATACAAATTAAGATAATACGAACGTGATATTTATCGAGGCGGCATATAAACATACATAAATCATTAAAATTAATGATCACAAGGTGTTCTCAGAATCAGTTCTATCAAATCCCTTCTATTCAAATAATTTTAAAAGATTTTCGCGGTAGGATTTTTATTATCTGTCAAATATTAGCAGCAAGTTACCCGCGTTATTGCGAAAAAAAACAGGCTAATGATATAGACGAGCGTGATCACTTCTATCAGCGCCATCTATAACCACTTGTCACATTGCAAAAACATTTCTACCTTGCTTGTTAAATGAATCTTTGTTTTAAGGCTAGATCAATACATTACATCTAAAAAATAAAAGACTAGGTTTGTAACACATTTCCATTATTAAGCCTCACTTGAACATAATCATTTATTCAAACAATATTTCTCCTTTTTAACCGATTTCTCATATCTCAAATGGAAGCGATTACGGTCATGGACTTTTCGTTGGAGACTTCCGGAATAGGACGTTGAGATTCATTCACTAGGTTCTAACAGCGTATTAAAATTGTGTTCCTATTGTTGTCGTTTTAACTACATACTCGTATGTTTACCCCGTGACTTAATGTTTGTAATCGTTCACTTGGTGTAAGCATAGCTGTTTAACAACGGCTGTTTTCTATGTACACAATGTAGTGCTCTATCGTCTTAAAAATATATCAACTATTCAATATCTCAAGCCGTTTTAATCACACTGTAATTTGTACCCAATTAGTAGCTATCAATCAATGCGTCAACGTAAGACCTTATATCAATTAAACTGGATCAAACTTAGTGATAATTATCTATAATTAACAACAATGTTGTACTATACCGTATTCCAAATATGAAGTGGCATTTGACATATCATAGAACGTTACTTTGGAAAACCAAACAATCATCGCATGAAGCAGTAAATCAGAATTAGAACAAAAGGTGGTAACAATTGATTTAAAAACAAAATTAATTCATTTTACCTTGCACTGAATTAATTACCTCATCACAATAATACAATATTTTACAAGTCATCCATGGTTACGTACTATGTCACTCAAATCATATCATAATAATAATTCAATTCAAGTTTTGAATTACAGTGGATAAAAGGCTCGACAGCCTTTTATCAATCAGATACCGCACCGAAAGCCTTTTATTAACTTTGGTTCATGATGGTCAAGTTTAGGATAATGGTGCAGAGAATGTACGGTTTTATTCCTTGATGTACGGTGCGGATCGTACAGTACTAAAAAAATATATAACACTATTTGGGAAAAAACATACAATTTTTTCTCAGGTTCGTTCATTTATTTCTAACTCGACAAAGATTTTACGAAAAGTAATTGGCAATGACACAGATATATATAAAATATATTTTTTCTCTATTGTGTACCTAATACAACAATGCACACTTAATGTGGTTACTATTCATTGGTATTTATAGATACCTTTTTTATTTATAAATATTACTACTGGCTGAAAATACTTAACAAAAAACTAACAGCGCTGAGTCCGCAGATGAAAAAAACGTTAAGTGAAATGAATGGTGTTGCGATTTAGGTATAAAAAAGAATAACAAACCAA
Source organism: Mimoniades ocyalus (assembly GCA_018245615.1). Lineage (NCBI taxonomy): Eukaryota > Metazoa > Arthropoda > Insecta > Lepidoptera > Hesperiidae > Mimoniades > Mimoniades ocyalus. Next base: position 3,970 of record DWDV01004000.1, read on the forward strand.
CGACTATCAAGAATACAATATTCAGTTTACAAGACTTGTTTCTGTTCTAATTTTAAATATCAATTCAAACTTGTTACTCTGCATTGGTATAGAACCAAACAATCAAAAGGAGTCAATGTACAGCTGAAAAATTAATACACCATGAGTAACTACTGTGTGATATGGATATTTTGTTATCCGTGTCCGGTTTCAAGAAAGAATACAACCTCTAACCCCGTTCCGTGGTACAAAGTGCTGTAAGAGGTAACCGGGCGCTGGCTGATCGCGGTATGGCGCGTTCTGGCTAGGCAAAGCTACATGAGGTGTGCATGTGCAAGTAGCCATCATATGTGATCCTCTACTCGCATGCCCAGTGTGGGGATTATGGACAAAAACCCTTCAGAGGAAGCCTGTGCTAATCAGCGGACTGAAATAGATGATGATGAAATATTTTGCATTATGGAAAATCACATTATTATGTTTATCATCCACTGTTAGTACCTATGTTTAATTTTAATTACTATATAAGTTTACATTGCTTAGAGCCCAGTGGTTAGAAACATAAACTTTCAAACACGTTAAGTTCTACACGAAACCAAAATTGGAAGGAAAATTAAACTGTTAATAAATCATAGTAAACCCTTATATCGTTCTTCTATTGGATGCGAATCTGCTGCCAATGAGAAAGATTGAGGTTACCCGTCTCAAAAACATTATGAAAAGTCTAAGGTGTGCAGAATTCCTTTCAATGTTTTCCTAGACCATTCCATTATGACCAGTACCATTTTTTTCATATTGATTTCTCTTTTTTTCTATTTGAGATGAACACAAATATGTGTACAATAATATATCGTCATTAAATGATATGTATGCTTATTTAATACAAGATAATAATATCATATACCTACTGACGCTAATTCGTCGATACCATTATGGCCAGTGATTTTTAAATTGATTTCTCTGATTTTTTATTTGAGACGAACACAAATATGTAGGTATACAATAATATATCGTCTTTAAATGATATGCATGCTTATTTAATACAAGATAATAAAATCATATACTGATGCTAATTTGTTGATACAAGGGTGTTTTTCATTCTCTGTTATTGAACGAACGCTGTGAAAACAACAGCAACGTCATCAACGGCTGTTTTCAATCAATGCAAAACGTGAATTGATGTAAGATGACGTAGCAAACATCTCACATCAATAATAATTTCATTATAAACTATCTTAATGACAAATATTTAATATAATTTATGAAGATATTAGTGTATGTTGTTATTGCTATGCGTGGACATTGGAACGGCGCGGGCGTCTCGAAATGTTTACTGCGATTAATGCGCGGTTAAATGCAAGCAGGTAGAATGGTACGATTTTCATATCTTTATTATTCCACACCTAGATACTTACTTTATAACATAAACAAGTGATAAAAATAATTTACATCATCATAATAATTATGTATCTAATATCGTTTTATAAGATGACGAATTTCCTATTAGCGCTTATGAAAGAGTAGGTACCTATTAAGGTTCTTATATTTGTATAGGTATATTTTTGCTTTGGGATTTGTTCTAGAAAGTCACAAAAAAATTAAAACCACGCCTGTAATTCCCGAAGGGGTAGGCAGAGGAATGAAATACACCCCCACGTTTCACCAGTTACGTTTGCGTCCCACCATTAAATAATGGGGCCAATTCTAGAAAGAATACCAAAAATAAGTATGATCATCATACAGGCACTTAAATTTATCAGATACAGATCCTGCGGATAACACAAACGGAAAGCATTATCAGATTTCTTACGATTTCTTATCATACGCATCACATACATAAGTGTAATTTAGCCAAAATTAACATTAAACATCAATTGTATTTAGTCTTCATTCGAAAAACGTGAAAGAAAACTGGCAGAAGCACAGGCTGAGAACTTTTGTACTCCATACATTTTAACTATAATCCCAACAATATTGTATTGTGCGTGTGTGGAACGTAATCTGTGATGTATGAATGGCATGACCTACGCACGCCATCTTGTGACGTCGGAGGGAGGAACCATGATAATATTATCGCGAAACAAATTTTATTTCGCGCTAGTAGCGTCGAAAACAATGGACGATCACTCGACGAAGGCGTCATGGGGTCACGGCTGGTCACATTATGAACTGATTTCACCACTAGAAATATCTAATTTTACATTGGGGGTACATTGGTCACCGCCATTTTGTGAACCCCTATTCCGCGGACGGAGCGGCCCTATTCGGGACGGAGTAAGTATACGTTCCTCGACCCCGTGCCGGAAGTAAGAGGCGACTAAACCCGACGCTGGTAGATGCCGCAGCTGCTAGGCATAGCTGAATGCCCTGGCCTCCTATGGGCAGCAGCGTAGGCGATGTGGGGAGTCCAGCAGTGGACTGCAATAGGATGATGATGATGATGAGGATATAGTTTAGGTGACGATAGTGTTTTCTTTTGTTTCTGAGCAAATTATGAAGATTAAGAATAAATCTGGTGAATCGTGGGAATGCACCCTTCTGCGAGCCCATTCGGCGAAATACAGGCGTGATATTTAATGTTAAAGTATAAAATAGTATACCGCCAAATTAATTAAAATCTTTTTACATGAGCATCTCGAAACAATAATTAAGAAACGACAATAATTTAATTTAAAAAATTACTTGAAGTCACAATCTTAACAGACATTCTGTAACATCTGTAGTAGAAGTAATGTATAATAATAAAAATTAACAAACGCATTCACGTTATCTATGATTCCAGAACACTGCGTTAAATTAATGAAGTTGTTATCATATCCGGTGTAAACCGGTAATATCGGTAGCCACATTAATAACCTTGTTCTACGAATGATGAGTGCGACAAAAAATACTACGCAAGTATATATGTATGTCATAACAATCTTGATGGCATCAGCATTATAATAGGAAACAAAATATGCTAATTTACAGTAAATGTAGATTCCGAAGATTGTAACCATCCAAATAGATTTCGTCAGATTTGTCTATGGTCGTTTGCTTTTTTTTTGTAAACTGGGCGCGTAATGTAGCCAATGACAAAACTGGCCGTTATTGAGTCGTATGATCTGGCAGTTCGTTCACCGCGTGCTATGTCGGCCGTACATTGGACATCTAACTGATACCACACAGTGACTTGCCAAACATTTATGACCACTGTTTAAAAACGTAAATCACACTTTTATTTCCCCGAACTAATTTTATTAGAGGAGTGTACTACACTCCCCACTTTTATCTACTATGTGTATAAAAAAGTTACCTACTGTATAAAATCTTTGAAATAATAATTACCTTGATAATGTAAAAATTTCGTATTAGCTCATTACGCGTGATATACTAGGAAACGCCTTATGTAATTTTGAGAATTTAATTTGGGATGGATACTGTTTTAAGATCCACTTTTGTTTCTTCTGAACAGAAATATATTCAGAGTATCCCGCACATCTGTGTCTACTGCTAAACATGTTGATTGTCTGCTCCGTAACACATATTCAGTGTTGTCTATACAGCTAATGTTTAATTTTTCAAATAGCTTGGTAGATTCGCAGGCGGTGCGAGAAGCCGTACTTTGCGATCCCCAACCCGCTTGCCCACCGTGGGGATTGCGGGCACAACCCCTCAGGGGAGGCCTATGTCCAGCAGTGGATTGCAACAGGCTGATGATAAGGATTAGATTAGTTGCTGAAGAAGTTACAAATGGATAAGCCGATTATAGAAATGGATAAGCCGATTATACTTAGATGTTGCTAATGTCGCTTAACGAGAATAGCCACCGTCCAATCTGATGAAGAAATGTACCTGGCCAGAAATTTCGCCATTGCATCCTGAATGTCCAATACCTAATAAACAAACAATAAAACTTTGGACCACTCCATCGCATATTTAACCTTCGTAAGCTACGAGAATTTCTTTCAATTGTTCAAAATTCACTACAGTATTAGAAACACTGTTTAAAATTATTATTGATACATCAGAATGGCCCCGGTAGGTACCCACGCGCTGGCACCGGGCTCGCGCCAAGCGGGCCGGTGCCGGGCCGGAGCAAGCGCAAGATAAGAGCGCAATTACATCAGATTGCGCGGCGCGTGCCCCACGCGCTATATAACGCTGGTGCCGGCACACCATCGCTCATTCACAACTCCCGAGTGACACATGACAAAGCAATAACAGTTTGTGGCAATGATACGCGCTCTCATGTATTTTAATCAATTTGTGAATAAAGACTCCAATTGCGAACAGTGGTGGCATAGTGACAACTGTTGTGACAGCCACTCCCCGCGTTTCGAGCATCAACAGAGATAACCCAGCATCAGGAGATCAAGTGCACTGATAAAGGGTAAATATTTATTTTTCTCTATCTCCGTTGACATGGAATGTTGTTGTCAAACAAGTTGACTTCATTTATATAAACACTCAATCCTCTCTTTAATCCTATCGTTCTAGTGATATCTTGTTTCTGATCGATTATACAAGTTTTATAAGACAAAAGTTGCTCGGGTTTTCGACCGCAAGATAATTATTTTTTAAAGAGAGGGTCAAACACAAGTCTACATAATTATCATTTCGACGCTACATTTACGTCAATGACAACCGATAAGATTTAGTGTCATTTTATTATTCCTGAATTATATGAAGATAAATGGTTCACGATATTGTTGGAAAGATAACTGCTACAAGATTGATTAGCAACCACTTTTATAATATATTGAACCATTATGAGAACGGGAGATTAATGCGTGGGTCCAATGATGCGTGACCAGAGCTTATTCGAAGGTATCGATTCACGCTCCAATTGTCCACCTCGCGTCTGTACGTACACATGTAAAGAGACACTTCAAAAACACAACGTCCTTTTTGCCAATATCAAATAACTCAAGTGACACATGAAACTATCGTTTACAAAAAATCAAACACTTGTATTAAAAAAGACAATTTAATTATTGTTACAGGTTTCGTATCTCATCGATTATCCTATTTTAAGAAGCGGTAAGAGTTACAAAGAATCCTTTTAAGAAGAGAGAAGCAGAGAAGTTGCAAGCCGAGAAGAGAAAAATAGAATTTTAAAAATGGCTACCGTAGAGACTCCTCACGACATCAGCCTATCTTCACCGATACCCGTGAAACAAGATTCTGGTGAACTGGACTTCATGGCGCTCACGATGGCAGCACTGCGTTTAGTCAATCCCTGGACAACGGATACAAAGACGAAATGGACGCAGAAAATAGAACCTGGCACCCCCGAGGCGAGGGACCGCGTCTTAACACTCGCCGAAGTGTCGCACCACGACAACCCACGGGACTGCTGGGTGGTCATCTACGACCGGGTGTACGACATCACTACATTCTTAGATGAGGTGAGTTTCAATATATTCCGACTCTTAGAGGTGTCAAAATTAATCTATCGTGCTTCTACATTCATAACTCTTTTCAAACATGCATATTAATGTATATTATAACTATAATATTTATTAATTGAACAACAGTAAGATAATAATGTGTAATAGATAAAGATTTCTGATAACATTAAGCTATGCTTAATGTGGAACAGCTACGAGTACAGCGTTAAAAGCGCGGGAAATTTTCACGAACTTTTCATACTGCCAATGACAGCAAGATCCCGGTTGTCTTAAGTAACTGGGAGCAGCAATCAAAATGGAACAATTAGTTTTAAACGCATTGGATAGTCAATAAAATGATCATGACAATTTTTTTCTTTGTGCTTATTACACATGTGTTTCCTCTAAGAATAATGGTTAAAGCCATCGTTTGATTCGCTATCAACTGCGGGGTGGTATACCTAGTAGTAAATTAACATAACATAACGCCGATATTTCCCCCATAGCGTAGTATATCGTGTAGGCAGATTTTCCCCCATAGTGTAGTAGGGGAGGGGTGGCATGAAAGGGACATGTATTGAAAGGGACACAATCAAATTAAGGGTAAATTAAAAACAATTTCGGGACAACACTATTTATGTCGCATGGCAACCTTGATGCCAGTTCGATCGCAGCTAACTTTATACTTCTGTCATTTCAAACATGGCGGTTACGTGCCAGTGTTGTTATTGACATTGAATAGTATTTTTTCTGTTATTA
>DWDV01004001.1:0-10077 GCA_018245615.1 Mimoniades ocyalus
TGCATAAACTATCAAATGCAATTAATCACGATTCCAATCAGACGTTATGATTCTCTTGGTTCTCTCCACCACACTCGCCCAGTTATCGGCTGTCACGTGGGTGCAAGCGTTTTCAAGTAATTGCAGCATTTTTTTCGCTCTGAACGGGGGGCTTGTATTGCTTTTTGCAACATGCCTTTTTGTATTGTTGTATTGGCAGTGATATGGAGGAATCCTGAGGACGACATGGCCATATTCTGCTGCCATTTCATCGATCACGTACCATTTTGGTTTCGTTTTAGTTTTTAATATTTTAAAACAATTCTATTTTTATCATAGAATCGTCCACATTTACTCTATTTTCGCGCAGCCAATTAATAATTTCATGTTTTTTATTACCTTGTGTTGGCTGTACTTTTTTGCCTCTCTTAAAAAGTCGCATCGCACAAAAGCAATATTAGTGCGTTCCATCCATATTTTTCTTTTAACAGTATTTTTATACGAAAAACCAATTATTTTCAAAACTGTGGCCAAAGAAGATTTTTGATCACGAAATAGACCACTTTTTTTCAAAGAAACAATGAGTTTTCGTAAAGTTGGAATTTCTTTTTTCAAATAGTAGTCATATTTATATGACGACGAATGGCGTCAGCGTCAAAATCGTCAACTGCTGTCATATCATGAGGCCGATGTTTCTTTATTGGTGTAGAAGGCTTGTATTGTTTTAAGCCGCACCTGCCATATGCTTCGGTAATGATATTAGTCACAGTTGTAAGACTTAAACTCAACGCGGCCGCAACACGATTTCGCACTTGCGAGATAGGTATAAGCGGACCGGCATTTTGATTTTCTTGTTCAAAGTATTTATGAAGTTGTAGCACTAACTGCCTCGATTGTCCTTTCAATACACGTCCTTTCGGCATTTTTATGATGAATAAACACACACCAAGGAATAAACATAAACTCCGCGAACATAAATGCGTGTGACTCCCACGGGAATTTTGTTACGAGTGACAGCCCACGTCAAAACCGCGGGCGAACTGACGGTCGGTTGATGTTGCCAGTTGACATATAAATATTTTTTTATGATTATAATAAATAAAGACGCAAACGCGCGCTTTTATATTTATTTACAAAAAACGGAGAGAACATTAAATCAAAATATACCTTTATCGATACCGATTATTACGTTTGCGTACGTAACTCGATTAACGATAATAGTACAATCAGAATGGTTTTACATTCGAGAATCTTTAGGACATGCCTAAACCAGTGTTGGCAACCATACGATAATTATCGTATATGTACGATAATTTCATAATTCCGTACGATGTACAATGGTATACTACTATCGTACGATTACTTTTGCTCGGTGTGATTTTCATAAAGCCGAACATATACACGATAAATCAGGAGACCTCTTTTTTGCTCGCCGTCATTTTCAGTTTTTTTTTGCTCGCCAAAATTGTCACAAAGGGACTTTTAAGGAGGCTGTAACATTTATTTCCGCCCCGGCTGAAACCCACGTTAAGCCACGGTATTATTGTCGTTATCCTGATGGTTACGATAATTTTAATCCGTGTACGATAATTTTCAGCCCCTGGTACGATAATTGCCTGGCTGTCGGTTGCCACAACACTGGCCTAAGCTTGTCAGTCGTCGAGCTGTCAAAAAATCATCATACAATTAATAAAATGGACAACGTATGTAGGAACACGGAATGTACGTAGTAGAATACGTAGCAACAGTATAATTAAAGGATAATAATACTGTTGGAACAAAGACAGCTGGTAATGTTAATAATGATCATTAGGTTTTTATTGTTTACGTAATACACCATTTGCAATGTATAATATGAACTTGATAACATTAGCGACACAAATATAAAACATGTGTTATTCGTCTATGAAAAAGATTTTTTGTTTAATCTTGCATTAAACATTTAAATCATTGCCAGGGTTCTTATGGGTCCAATATTATGGATCACCTTGGAAATGTCTGATGTGAAGATGATAACACTAAATAAAGTTAATCCAGATTTTAGAACTTTTTGTTGTACATATTTCGTAATAGTGTTTTAATCAAATAGTTTACTTCTAAACTATAGGTGTTTAAAAGCATCTATATATCTATCCTACAACAAGGTTTTACTGCAAGCCACTCACTCATCATGATGATCTTCAGCCTATTGCCATGCAATGTTGGACATAGGCTTCCCATGAGGGGTTATGCCCATAATGCTCATGCTGAGCATGCGGTTTGGGGTCGCAGACCAGTTTCTCGCACCACCTATGCTGCTGCCCATTGGTGGACAGGACATTATTTAGCTATGCCTAGGCAAACTGCACCATAACACGATATATCAGCGCCGGGTTTAATCGCCTCTTATGACAGGCTGTATAATGACCTGGGATTGGGGAATGAATACTTACTCCACTTATATTTTAAACATTATCTATACTTAATACAAAATACAAAACATAACAATTTAATGAGTTATAATTTTCGAATGATGTATTAAATTAAATATATATAGCCTTATGTATGTTAATTAAAAATATTTCACATCTTTAAACACAAATCACTTAATTACCACTGTTACCTATACATAAAATTTATCTAAGGCATGTCAGGTTAGTAATAGATGTTATTATTTCGCAAAACTAATATACACCCTAAAGTGACCTTAACAACTGGGTTATGTTGCACTCCAAGAATGTGAACACGTAAGAAAATAACTACTGCTAATATCCAAAAAAATTCTAGAGAAAGGGTGTCCTCATTAACTTGAATCTTGAAAGATTATTTATTTGCTTAGTACTAGTATTCAACTAAGGTACATATATGAGGCTGAATGCATGATCTGAATCATAACAACTACATAACATTTTCCACTTACCTGTGGTACTTGAGTAGATTTTCCACACCCAGTTTCACCAATCAGCACAAGAGTCTGATACTTTTCCAATAGATACAAAATGTGGTTCCTGTACTGGAACACAGGAAGTTTCTGTTTCTGGACTGGTAAGGGCAAATGGTGGTATCTGTTATATATAAAATTTGTCCTGGAATCACTGTCAATTTGCAGTGCAGATTCCATATTGGGATTTGTGAATGTCTCCACAGTGCCATCTTTATTTTTGAACGGGTATAAGCTTTCATTACCTGTAATGTTAAGTACAAACATTTCCATAATCTTATAATGTTGAAAATGACTAAGGTATGTAGAACTTTTACATAAAGTGAATTGAGATTATGGGATATTTTGAATTCCATTAATTCCACCAAATCAATCCAATTGTGTGAATAAAGGCAATTCATCACAATGACATTGACTTCCCTGAGATAGTTCAATAGCACCTCTAACAGATGAGCATGCATTTTGAATTATAAAATACGGGAAGAAAAGTTTATTCTGATTACACAGAGCTGAAATCTTTGTTCTTAGTAAAACAGTATTAAAAATAGGTCTGTGACATTTATCCTCATTACCCCATGTTCTATATTAGTGTGGTTTTGGACTGATACTATAATAATTACAAGAGCTTGCTTTGACTATACTAGCTAAAGTAAACAATTGTGTCAGCCTGAGGGATAATAATTAATTAATAATACTTAGCGTTTTCCAAATTAAAGCCTATTTGTATGTGGCACACTACTTACCAAGTGTACACTGTAGAAATTGATCCTCTAAAAAGTGGATTGTTATTGACTTACTATTAACCACTTACCCGGTTTGATAAACATAGGCTTGCGCTCCGACATTTTATTAGTTTTATTATTACACAATAAAATTTACATAACGGTAATTACTTATATATTATATCGTAATAATTTTTGTTATAAAATACTATTTATGTCCCTTTATAACATTATTTTCTATACGTATAGGTAATATAAAACAATTGTTTAGGTTATTTTAATCAACTGTCATGTATACAACTGTCAATGCGTTGACGTATTTGTCGTAAGTATAAATTACAACGCGCAGAAGTCAACTTGATACTAAGAATGCGCGTCCCTTCCCGCCATTTGACTTCGTCTAACAATGGTTACAAAACAAATTTACGGATAATAAGTTCAGCAATCATTATTACGTGTGTGGACTTTTTCATAATTAAAAATTCTTCTTCGTCGAGTCGATAGCTGATCTGAGTGATCAGCCATCGTCGTGAAAGGATTAGTCGCAATGTCTAGGCTGCGTCGAGCAGTATATGTTCATACATTCATTCAAACATTCATATTCGCCGCTCGGGAGGCTCCTTTCATGCACCCCATATAATTTAAAAAAAAGTAAAATCACGCCTGTAATCCCCGAAGAGGTAGGCAGAGGAATTTAGAACGTTTCACCAGTTACTTTTTTCGTCCCAAAGATGGAATAGGTGGTGAGCCTATTGCCATATACCGGGCACATATACAGACTCCGAGCTACTACTAGAATATCTAAATTAGAAAATTTTGTAGTGCCCGAGCCGGGAATCGAACCCACGACCTCCCGTTCGGCAGTCGCACTTGCAACCAACACGACCAACGAGGCAGAAAAATAATTGATATTAAGAAAATAATTGAAAATAAGAAAATAATTGATATTAAGAAAATAATTGATATTAAGAAAATAATTGATATTAAGAAAATAATTGATATTAAGAAAATAATTGATATTAAGGAAATAATTGATATTAAGAAAATAATTGATATTAATAAAATAATTGATAGTAAACTAAAATACAACTTATCCGTGTCAAGGTGGTGAAAGAATACATCCGCCGACTCCATGCCGTGATACCAGAGTACTGTAAGAGGCAATTAAACCGAACAATGGCTGATCGCGGTATACGAGTAGCGCAGCCTGCCTAGGCACACCTAAATGCGCCGGCCGCCTATGGAGAGCAGCGTATCCGGTGCAAGAAGACGTGCACCGTGATTCACAATCCACATGCCCAGTATGCAAATTAGGGCAAAATGTCTTAAGGAGCATCAGGAGCAAATCAGGAGGTTGTGTCTGTAGAACCGCTCTCGTTCTGTTAGAACACATATATTTAAGTAGGTAAATGATGAAAGGGCTTATGAGGGACAATGTGATACTAATATTATTATTGCTATCATCGTCACTCTAGGTCTTTAGGTTATCATTCCCTTTATACAGGCACGCCAGTTATGGAGATTTTAGACTCACCCATCAGTCTGTATCCGACCTATGTGGTCAAGATTTGTGAGTCTTGGTTTTCCGAGGTTGTCCTGGAGCAATATGAAATGAAGCTCTTTAATAAAGGCGAGTTCTCTTTGCACGTTACCTGCACACTTTTCGAACATACCGAATATTTGAGACCGACGGTGACTACCTATCACCAGGTGGCTCATAACATCAGTATGTCTTATGTAATAAAAAAAATACTCGATCTCCGCATCTATCAACTTTTCCATTACAGGTATATCAGTTTTATCTGTTGTTTTTTCTACATATCCTAACCGATGTCAGTACATATTCACGGCACACAATCATCACATAAGATTATAGTGTCATAGGCGGTTGAAAATGAACGGTACACTGTTGTTGTGTTATTCATTCCAATCTTGCCTTAACTACCTGATGACAAAGCTCATAGAGATATGTGCCCAGCAGAATCTTTAGAGATCCATTGGAGACAATGTCTTAAAATTATGATTTTAGAAAAAATTAAGTAAATAAACTAAAACTCTACACATATATTTAATGCCATTTATTTGCCAAAAAGAAATCTGTTCAATGCGGCAGTTTCAGTTACTTCAATTGATGTCATTAGTTGATAAATATGATTTTTGAAGTAATATAATTGATATCAATAAATACGTTTCCACTATATCTGTTACATCATTTTACGTGGATAAATGATTGAAGTGATTTAGTTGTAGTATATAATTATATTGGAGCAGTTATTTACAATGACTCAAACTTCGATTGTCATGAAGTGTTGCAGATTTTAAAGAGTTAGTTATTAATTTTGGTGTCATTCTCAGCTACATTTAGAGTTTCGTTCGTATTTAGTCTAATGTTCAAATTTCTGATAGTGTTTAGATATTTATCCGATCCTGAATTATCGGAAATCAAAACTTGTGCATTTACTAGTGTGCCATAGTTTTTAATATAATTAGCTAAGTCTTCATATTCATAATTCCTTAAATCCGGGGATACTTCAGTTACGCTGGAAATATAAGGTAGTTCTTTGTAAAGTCTCATTGGATCAGACCTTAACTGTGAATTTTCTGATAACTCTTGAATTTTCTCTAAGAATGTCTTGAATAGTAATTTGTATTTGACGTAATAAGAAGGCTTATAAAGTAAATACTGGGGATGTCTCAGCATATACGTAAGTTCAACCACTTTGTTGTTATCAGAGACTGAATTCAATTTGACCAAATTAGGCACACTCTCCATGTGTTGCGAATTTAACAATGTGTTATCGTAAACACCTTGTTTATGATAATCACCTGAATAAGTCGACGCGTATGGATTTGTTTGGAAAATAGGATTTCCGTTTTCATTTATAGCGTTGCCTAGAAAATTATAATTTACGTCCTTGAGATTCAAACTTGCTTGTAAAGTGTCTCTTTCTGGAATAAGCGAGTTGGAATTAATCAACTGTGATATGTAATCGTCGTAAGACGACCAAAGTGCATGTCCGGGTAAGACGCGGTTAATAGCCGCGCTTCCATCATACCTATTCACATTTGTTTGATAAACATTTTTCGGAGAGTTATACAGAGGTGAATTCGGTTTCTGAAGAGCATTGTCTTTGTCGTTGTAAGGATATAGGGGCATTAAGATGGGGTTAAATTTTTTAGTGTAAAGAGAATTTTGTAAGAGCTTCAAGTTTTCGGCTTGATCAACCACATTTTTATAAAAAATTGAAGTATCGAAGCTGATATTGCTCAATCTTTTCCTTTGAGGTGTATTTTCACTTAATTGAAGACCATAAAACGATATGGGATTCTTCTCTTTGTTGGCTTTCAATTTCTCTTCTATTAATTTCATAAGAATAGAATCTTCACTTTTTTTTAAATCCTCAAGATCAATGTTTCTATTCATATAAGCTTTTAAGTAATCCTTAAGATCAATTTGAGTTTTGCTTAGATCAACGACCGAATTTAATTTATCCATCGCTGGAAATTGATTAATATTAGAGTCAGCTTCTGGCTGTGTGTGATAAATAACTTTTAAATTATCATTATTAGATGACTTTTGAGCTAGAACTTGAAACTGACGGTTCAGTAAATCGTCAGTGGTAGTTTGCACATTGTAAATATTAACTGGTTCTATATTAGAAAATATTTGAGATTTTAAAATTTCGTCAGTGGATTGTTTTTGGGGTTGAGTCTGATAAGAAGGACTCATTAAATTATTAACTGAAGCTTGCCAATTATTAAAGGTAAATGGTTTAGAACTGGTAGATATTTGAACTTCTGTGGGTTTTAATAAATTTAAGCCACGATAGCTGCTTAAGATACTCTGTAAGTATCTGTATACATTTGAATAATCTGATTTCTTGTTAAGATCGCATATTCCAGTATATTTACAATAATGCATTAATTGAGAAAGTGCATTATTGATAGTTTGAATAATTGCGGTTAATGCTTCTTTACAATCTTCATTACGTGAATCGGAAACTAAATATTTCAATACAGACTCAACATCTCTTTGACTTTCTAGCTTTTCATTACTCAATGTACCATATGAACCTCCATTATTGGTAGTATTGAATAAGAGCGTTGTTCCAGGGCTGACAAGTTCTTTAAAATTGTGTTTAATCTCTACTTTGTCATTACGTAAGCTTGCTCCCTCTATATATTGTTTAAGAAAATCTAAGACTTGGATTTTCATATCTGGCTGTTCATTGTATAAACCGGGGTCTTGATTTACGAGGTTATTGAGTATGTTTAAGATATTCAGCACGATTTCTGAATTACGACAATTATTTAGAGCTGCTGATGGTGCTTCAAATTGTTGGCCGGCTTTAGAAATTAATGGTACCTATAAACAAAAAATACAGATTTAAAAATTGTCTAAGCAACTAGGAGTTTTTTATGAATTCAAATGTATGTTAATAAGAGGTATGAAGAGTGTATGTGTGGCATACCCAAATTGCGATAACCTGAAGTTCTTGCAAAAAAGTAGATAGTAGATATATGGCATAACTTAATACGGATAGGGGATAGACAGATTATAAGATAGAGGATAAATGGAGCTAATTTAAATATTCGCCCTTCTCTGCACGGAACGGTGACTTTTTATTATGGTATGCCATATCGCTCCCTTTATTGAATAATAAATAAAAGCATCATAGATATAAAATCGTTATCTCTTGGTAGGTGTTTGTAATTAATATTATAAGCTTTGTGTTATTACCTGAAGATTTCGTTGTTGTTGCGTGTTGTAGTGAATGGCCATTGCAGGTAAAGACGATAAAAGTTTACTCGATGGTTGTGGATATGTCCATTGTTCGGTAAGTATTTTTTGCTGGGGTGTTTCCAACTGTGAGTTAAAAGTAGATTAATCGAATGGAATGATAAAAGGAAAAAAATCAGTACCTATTTATATTTATAAGGGAGTATGAAACGAGTACATCAGCAATCACAAGAGGATATTACCGCCCAGATACCTCCTTTCTTCATACCCTTCTCTTCTTTGTCATCGTCATCATCTTTGAACAGGACTGTGGTCATAGGAATGTTGTATAAATTAGGCTAATTGGTGTATATTGAGAATAAGATTATTAATTAGTGCAGGTATTGGGGCTGTCATTTTCATTAGTCCGGTTAGCGCATGTTAGGGGTGCGCAGTTAGAATTACTTCTTACCTACCTTATCAACAGTTGGTCACAGAAACGTTGCTACTTCTAAGGGATTATATGTTCGGCGCTTAATACGCACTTGGATCAGGAAACACACTCTTAAGACCAAACTCCGCCAAATTGTAAAAGTAACAATTACTTCACGGAAAATATAGGTATAATCAGTGACAGTTCTACCCCGGGCGCACCATGTATCTACCCTACCTACCTACTTTACATAAAAATCAATTGAGCCTTAAAATGATATTGAAGGCAGGGATGTTCGTGTGAAAGCACGTTAATTTTATTGGTGTTTGTAATATTCAATGAAGGTTATCTAACTGGGTTGAAATTTGTTACTGATGTTGATGTAATTGAATTTTGAATGTTTCAAGGGACTGAAGCCCGTGTTTAAGATTTGTCAGTGGATGCACACTGCAATAATCGTTTAATTTTAAGTGGAAATTAAATCACACGCCGTTCCACCTTAGTCTCAATAGTTACAGCACATACATGAGCGATGTGAAAATAATAAAATGACTATAAATTGTTTTGAATAATCTCCACTAAAATTACGACATTGTTTGGTGTTCATAAGCTGATGCCTCATAAAAATCATTATTGTTAATTTGTATTAGTCCACTGTTGCATATGGGTTTCTCATAATTAGTGTCATAGCACCCCATCTCTGGAAATGCTAGGAGTCACAGACAGGGCTGCCTTTTTCTATCCAAAACAACTACCTGGCTTGGCTAAAACCCTGGCCGTGCATGCCTGTAGATATAATGATAAAATTTATTACTTACTTCAAGTCCTTTCAAAGATGTTATGCCGACACTGAGGATTAATACGATTGGCGACATATGGTTTCCTTTATCGAACGCAACCATCGAATAAACGACTTTAATCAGTGACAACATTAAGCCTTATCGAATCCTCAGGTGTAAAATTACTGAATCGATAATAATACGTAAGCTGAATTTATATGGTAAAACTTTTGTGGTTCGATTGAATCCAATTATACAAACATCGGAACATGAGGTTAATTATTTTAAACATGATTTGGAAATATGTAATTTGTCATCTTTTATTAGTAAAGTGAGTACCTATCAATTATTATTTAACAATATCTACATAAATAAAGAAAAAAAAATTTAATCAATTAAGCCACATCTACAATTTTATAAAATTGGTTTTATTTGCTAGAGTTTACAAATTCTTCAAAAACGTTATTCATATTTTCGTGTTGGCGTATATTACTGTTGTCTTTACAATGGTTTTCCTCCTAATA
>DWDV01004002.1:0-10077 GCA_018245615.1 Mimoniades ocyalus
AGTCCTATGTCTAGCAGTGACTACAATAAGCTTATGATGAGGCAGATGGGTTCGTATATTCGTAATTATATTCGTATTCTTTCGAGCCTTGTTGCGCTCTTTTACACAGGTTCAAACCCATTATGGTGAGTTGAGGCTGATAAAGTTTAGACAGAACTAGAACATCACTTTTAGCTCTAACATTAAAACTCTACAACTTTTATATTCGTATCGCTAACAATTTTAGCCAAAAGTGTATTGGTTTGTTTAAACTTTTAAAAACATAAACTAATTGTGGCTAGCGTGGCTTCAATTATAATTTAGCTGTTATTCCCTGGAGTGCCGGCTAGTAAAACTACATCAGGCGAATTTGGCTGCACCTAAAAGACTAACAAATATAGCCCTTGCCTGTAAGTTAGATACCGATAACGTCCCATCTTTGCTCACCATGCTGCTATGGCCTAAAGGGTTAAAGCAATAATACGTATATTTTGACTATTTCATATCCAACCGTCTGATATCAAACTACGCTGGGTTTGTAAAACTATCGTAGCTACACAATCAATTAATATACAATTTAATTAAAAATTTATATATGATGTCACACTTATACATCAGTTTTGTGCTCATTATACAAATATTAATTCGGCATGTTAATCGAACTCACTATTTCCGGCTCAGTAGGATCACTAACCACTAAAACCAGAGGCCAGCAAAAGATGCTTGGCCAAGCTTTTGAGAAAATGTTGATTAATCACAAAATGTATAATATGACAAAACTTAATCGTCTGTAAGGTGGAAAGTGGCTTGTTCGTAGCTCAATATATTTACATATGTGAATCATTTAGTAATACGGTCCTTTGCTCGTTAAAATTAATCGTTATTAACTTCGTAATAGCGTGTTAGTAATAAATTTGGATTAATGTTTGTGTGGCCGCGTTCATACATTAATGAAGGTTATACTAAAAGCTTGTACATATTAACATAGCCGTGTTAAATTAAGAACAAGTTTCAGTATGGAATTGCTGCATAATTTTAATACACGAGTGGTACATATGTCTAACTTATAAAGATATGATCAAACTAGATCCCTGAAGGGGTAGGCAGAGGGCTTGAGAACATGTGTGACTTACATTTTTTCTAAAAAAAATATCACTAAGTAAATTTCTGTATTTACTGGTATATTATTTTTGCGAAATAACATTTGCAAATATGATTTCGTCGCTGGATGTAGTGAGTGTAAATCCTTTGTTTCTATCGTGTATGGTACATTAACTATTGCGGATCATCGTCGGCGTAGGCGGCGCGGGAAGCGGTGCTCTGCTGTCCGCAACCCGCATCCGCAAACCGCAGTGGTCTCAGACAACCTGATGGTGATCATAAGAATCGCTGGTTAAGGCTAGCATTCTGATCTGTAAGACCATCAAATCCAATTCGAAATGCTATCAAATGCAAAACTCCTAAAAATTGGTTCCTTAACTACGACATTCATTAAATTATCACGCCTGTAATTCCTTAAGAAGTAGGCAGAGGAGTGTAGTATACTTCTACGTTATGCCACCTTTACGTTCCACAATGGTATATAATTATTGCCATACACCACACACAATTCTAAACGAGAAGCTATTAGAAAATCTAACTAGAAGTTCTAGTTGGAATAACTCAATAGTACCCGACCCACGACGGGACCCCGGAACTTCTTGATCAGCAGTCGTGCAACCACGCAATCAAGGAGCGGTCATTTAATTTTAAAATTCTGTAAAACGTTTCTGTAAAGTTATTTTCATAAACGAATGTAACGCTTTAGTACTAGTAAAATAAAATATTTAAAGAATCCGTGAAACGATAAAAGTGATAAAATCTTGTGGTTGTATTTGAATGTAGAATTTACGTTTAAAAATAGTTCGGTTATATAAATAGCACCTCCTGTAATGCTTCGAGGCCGAGCACTTTCCCGCCCACTTTCGATTTTATCTTACAATGCCGTCGATTTTAAATGAAGAAATATTTTTACTGTAGTTTTGGAACTTTCCCTGAAAGTTATGGCTAAAATTATGTTTTACTAGATTAGGCACTCAGTGGTTTAGAATTTAGAGAGTCACTCTAGGGACCCTGAGTTCAAATTGTGGCGCGTACCTCTTTGCAAATGAATTAATCATTTTCTTTTAAGATTAAACATGATTTATTGTATCTGTAGAGAAGAACATTTTGAGGACACCTGCCCACAATAGCATTCTTCGTAACGTTGTCTAAGCCGTGTGAAGTCCACCAACACGTACTTGACCAACGTGGCTGGTGGTGGTCCAAATCCATATAAATCTGACAGGAAATCCGTGTTTAAAAGTAGAACTATAAAATCTTGATGATGAATGTCCTTATGTATCAATTAATGAATTAATCATTGCATTATTTTTTTTATCTACGGCTCTGTTTTTTTAATATTCTCGTAACAGCTGTGCAGCTTCGACCTAAATAAATAATGAATTTCTCAATCCTCCCCTTCAACGGAGAGTTCGTATTCAATAAAAGTGGAGTGTCTAAAGCGATTTTCTGGTCTATTTATATCCCTGAATAAGTTGTAGGAAGTTGCCGTGTTAACCACTTGTCTTAGTGCGAGCGAGTGAAGCATGAACTTTCCTTGGGGAAACTGAAAACGAATATACTCGTAGAGGCGTAGACGTAACTTGTTTCAGGTTTACCTTGAAGTAGTATATATTTTCAAATATACACGCTTACATCGTGTCTTCGTATGTCTATGGAGTATATACGAAGGTGCAATTTATATTTTTTCCGTTCCTTTTATCGTTAGCTTAAGGCCATGTTCTGCCACGCTGCCCAAGTGAAGATTGGCAAACCTCAGACGTCGCGCGTCGTAGAGAACAGGTTTTTTGAGAACTCTAATATGTGCATGTTTCATCACAATATATTATTATATCAAGTGATATTTAATTTTCATATATTTTGCAAAGAGGTACCTGTCTGAGTTTGAACACAGCACCCCGGTTTTGAGAAGCTGAATTTTAAACCACTGGCTAGGGTATCACTGCTACATACACTTATATAAACAAAGAACATGCATTTCAATATTCTATTACTACATGCTTTATATCTTCAATAGAAAAAAAAATCGGATTCGCTAAACTTCAATAGGTCAAGATAAAACATGCCCTTATTTTGGTCGGTGTCGATAAAAATGTATGAGGTTTATTTTTATAGGCGAGCAATTCAATGAAAATGTTCAATATAAGCAGTTATTGTGTGCGTATACTTGCTTTAATGCAAACGCAATCATTGAGCCCTTCGTATTTGAACCCTATATGGAGCAGCCCCTCAAGTACTTCAAAAGGGCGCCTGATAGAATTATAGTTTACATTCGATCAAGAAATCTCTTGTCAAAGCACATTTCATAATTAATTGATACAAATACATATCATGTAGAAAACTTTTCATAACATTATCCCTTAAATACTGATTGATTCGGGATTACTAATCTTAATATATTTTACATAATCCATTGATTTTAAAGTACTATGAATGGATACTTCACAATTACTGGTCATCATAATCATCAACTGCTTCATAGTTCCACCTCCGTGCATGGGTGTCCTCTAAGAGTGAGAAGGATTAAGGCCATAGTCTGCCATGCTGATCAAGTGCGGTTTCTTATGTATTAGTACCTATTGTTAAAACATATACGTAGATGCATATATATAAGCTATGCTTATATAAATTCCGGTAGTAAAGACGGTCCTAGGGCTTTAGAGTTATGGAAAGTGATATTTTTCCATGTACAATTCCACAAAAAGATGAATTTTACGATCGTCTGAGGATTCATCCGAATTTTTTCTTGATATATTTTTTTCCCTGTGTCTGTCTGTCTACAAGAATAATTTACATATCAATTTTTGTATATCTTTTCAATAAAATAACAACGAATGTATTATCTTTTTATATTAAATTTTCTGCGTACATACCGATATCATTGAGTACTGTTATCGCACGAAGTGATATCTGGTCTTGGTTATATACCAATATATAGCATTGATATTGTTATATATTACTATATATGTGAATCATCATTACATGTGCGTTTTAGGAGTGCTAATATGGGTTTGCTAAGTTAACGATGCACTTTTATTTGTGTAATATTTAGTAATGTATATAAAAAATTTTTTCAGTTATATTGGAATTACAAATTAATTTTTATTAAAGATTTTATTATTGGATATTTAGGACATAAGATTTAATGAGTACCTAATATTGTTACTTCATCACATTAGATCCTTTACGGGGTATGCACGTATATTACAGTTTTGGCGGTCACAATAGAGTTTAAGAATGTAGTATAGAAAATGCGATGTAAATGGCTTCTTTCCTTCTTTCTCTCTAAATGATGTGTCTAAATGCTGTTTTTGGCAAATTGGAGCGGAAAGGGCCAATGTGAAGACGGCGCCTACGTGTACCGCGCTCTACGCCGTAGCTGCTACGTGAGCCGACTGCGCGCCACGTTCTTATGAAAGTTATTTTCAATTCCGTAGCACTGCTACGAAAATTACATCAACTTTCTAACGCTAGGCTCCCAACGTATCAATTTATATTGTACAGTATAAATAATAATATATTTACTTACTATTATTGTTGGTATTGTTGTAATTACTTGCTATTGCTATGTTATGCTTGCTATTGCTATTGCTGTGTTAATGATCAATAAATTGACTGCCTCGTGGGTTGAGTTGTTACAAGCAAGACTGTTAATCGAGAGGTCCTGGCTTCGATTGCCAGGTAAGGTACGGTTGGATTTTTCTAACACAAAATTTCTTGTCAATATTTCTAGTACGGGCTCGTAATCTGGATTTCTACTAGTGCTAGTTGATTCTGGTGTACGGCAATAAGCACATCCCATTCAGGAAAAATATTTGTGAGTTGAACGCACACAAAAAAAAACCACTTATTTCTTATTAGTAGTAAATCGTGTTCAAAGGTAATAAATGAAAGTTATCTATATAAGTACATGTATATTTCAACGTACATGCATAATTCTTCAACCTTCTGGTTACCATAACGCAAACTTTCTTCAGGCCTATTTTGAGAACAGATGGCCGTATGAACAGATGTCTCAAGATATTACGTAATCCTTAACTTATAACATTTATAAAATGCGATTTTATTTTCCGCCTGAAAATACATACATGTGATTGTATTTAGGAAGATGTTTTTCATTCATTTTGCACCCCTCATTATCTATACAGCGTTTAATGCGTTGCCAGCTATACAAAACAGCCCTTACATTATATTTTCTCTCGAGGGTTGCGCGTCGCGTGCGGACTCGTCGGACGTGAGGAGATTGGCAAGTGCCGCCTCCCTCCGCTCTCTACCTCTACCCGCTGTCCGATCGAACAGACTTAATTTATTTTGCAAAACCTATTTGTATTCTGCAATGCAACTTCAAACCCCGATAAGGCGCTGACATGTAGGTCGTTGTTAAGTAAAAATAGAAATGAGACAGTGAGGTTAATTTCAATCATGGATTCTCTTGAAGTATTGTTAAAGACACACACACACACACGCA
This sequence comes from Mimoniades ocyalus, assembly GCA_018245615.1. Lineage (NCBI taxonomy): Eukaryota > Metazoa > Arthropoda > Insecta > Lepidoptera > Hesperiidae > Mimoniades > Mimoniades ocyalus. The sequence goes on from DWDV01004002.1 coordinate 5,549, forward strand.
CACACACACATACACATGCACACACACACATGCACACACTCATACACATGCACACACACACACACACATACACATGCACACACACATGCACACACACATGCACACACACATACACATGCACACATGCACACACACACACACACATGCACACACACACACACACATATACATTTATTGGCACAGTAATCGGATGATGATCTAACTCCCTAATAAACGAGTAGTGTCCAAAATAATCCGTTTAGTCAGTAAAATACAATTCTTTATGGTTTTTAGATTGGTTTGAGTACCCAAAGGGATTACGTGGCAGTCGCCTGTACGTGTATAGACTCTTAAGCTCTGAGATACATTAAAATGTATTGTGGAAACTTCAGTCGTTACAAACTGAAATGCCCGTCGTAAGTTAACGGAATATGTTAATTACTGTACAGAAAAATGCTTTCAATGTTATATTTTTTTTATTCATGCAAAGAAAATCGGATAGTAATCATAAATATATTCACAGCTAAAGTGTATTTTAATTAAAATGTCCATTAATTTATTGGATAAATGTAGTTTAATTTCTTAAATTATATTATTTTCTTTCATACAAAATTAATGGAATTTTACTTTTATTATCAATACGTTTCATAAAGTCATACGTAAATAATAATGTGAATGTATTATTAAGTTACATTGCTTAAAACATACAACTTAAAATGTAATAATACATGTGTTCCGTCATTGTCGCTCCGTCATATTCAATGTCATTTAATGTCATAAGTACATACCGTTACCATTTGAAGGTTAAATTTTCGGCCTCAGAACAAAATTGTAATATTACCCGCATTATTGAAAATGCACTGAACCAGACAAGATTTTTACTTTACTTTCTGAAATAAAGCTTTTATTCATCCGTTTAAGAGACCTAGATTCACACAATACTCTTATTTGCCATCTAGGAATTTTTAATACAACGAGCTGTCATTTTCTTAATAACTCTCAACGCTTAAAGATGACGTCATGACAGAAATGTGCCGAGTAATGTTGTGACTTTTGTTTCGTAAACTTATGGCAACGGGCCTCATTTAATGATGCCATTATGTAATTTCGACAGACTTTCTTTCATTAAAATATAAAAATTCTTATTCTAAACAAATATATCGACAATATATACGAGTAGTATTTTACAGTTTACCTAATATTGATTGTAGTTACCTATTCCGCAAGGTAAAGTATGCCATAGAAGCGTAGTCGGAACACACGAGCCTACCTTGACCTGTTATTCATATTCGTTACTAAAGTGCTATCGTAAATCTATTCGTGGATTCCCGTGTGATCGATAAAACATTCATTATACAACGGGCTGGGTGACAACATTGAAAGCTTTTATCTACGTGAGTGTTAACCGCATTTTACCAATGATATGATGATATCTTTTACCAAAGCTCTATACACATGTATGGTTTAGTGCTATTGTCAGTAAAATCTACACACCGAACTACGACACCAAGCGCACCTCCGAACATCGTTCAGGGAGACATGTAAGCCAAAATAAAACAACAATTGCAGGAGAACATTTATTACGATATGCATATACATGGTCGTCGATGTAAACAGCTGAAATGGCCACGACTCCGGGAGTAGGAAATATGAAAGGTTAGGTAACAGAAAGCACGCTTCCAGCTGGCGCCCGGCGCGAACGAAAACAAACTTATTGGAACAGACTGGGCTCATAACTAGGTTCGGACTTTTACCGCGCGCCTTGAAAACATGACGCTTAGGCGTTTCACCGTCTTTCAATACTTTGCTATTCATAACATTAAGTTGGCCTCCACAGCGCCGTGGAGCGCTATAAATATTTATACAGATTTTTAGGCAAACAATAGCGTCCAGTCGCTTTGAATAATGAAGTTTTACGTAAATGTTATGAATCCGTATCAGTACAGGTACGGTAAAGTTATGAGATGATTGCTTAGTGGGAGAGAAGGATGGAGAATAGAACGAGACAATGAAGGCGACACAAACAAGATGACAGAACAGAAGCTTGCAAGACAGAGTGAAGAGATAGAGAAGAGACGTACAGATGGTTGGTCTGTTCGTGGTCATTGGAGTCTTGTGTGGGCTGCGAGCCGGAACGCCGCAGCCGCCAGATGGCGTGGCGCGCCGCCACCAGCCGCGCGAAGCCGTGCCGAGCCACTCTCGGGAGCGCTATGCGCGCATCGTCTCACCTCGCGATCAACAAGTCTCGCGCGGACGCCGCGCACCTCGCGCGATCACCCCCGGCGCGCTCACCATGCGATCAGGACCACGGGATGCGACAGGACGGACAGGTCAAGATCAACAAGTGACGGAACGGATGAGGGTATCAAGTATCCACGTCTACGGCGGCTTAGACACGGGCTCCGTTACAATTCACAAACGGTGCCACGAACATCGAGTTTACTCGGAACACCCTATATAACTACGAGCAAAAAGCCTGCCTAAACGTATATCACAACCGAATATCACACAAGCGGTGGCAAGCGAAGCTTCAGTGGACGGCGGCTTACGTAACGCTAACTTAACTACGCGTGTATATCGTGCAAAAAATTTATCGATCACAGAAAGAAGCCTTAACACTATGAGTTTTTAAAGTGCCCGTTTAAGAATATTATGTAACGGAGCCCAGTTTGTGTGGAAACTGGTAATGAAAGGTTGGGGCGCAAGGGACATGCGCGTAGGTAAGGAGCAAGGCGAGCACTGGCGAGAGTGGCGCTTACTCCTCCCCGCCGACCCCCTGTCACCCGCCACGCGCGCCCACCCAGTCACAACCTAGACACACTTGCCTACTGAACGTAATCATTAATCGTTCCTGCAACACGCGTAAACAGTAAAATATACAAACTTTTAAACACTCAATGAAAATTCCACATTTAAAGGATTCTTATCACAATTATAAATCTCGTATTCCATTTTTAAAATACTAAGGAGATAAGCATATAACTGTTTCAAGTTATAAACATACAAATAATCTCCGTAATGTAGAGTGGGGACTAGTAATCAATGGAAGAAAACAATGAATATACTACAAAGTTGCATAAACGGTACCCCGAGGGAGTGCTAGGTCGCCCGCCTATTTATAGTTTCATTCATGAGCTGCATTGTACAACGCCATCTGCCGGCAAACAATAAAACCTAACAAAAGACCGGGCTGTCGAGGTTTCATAGCTATTACTGTAGTGAGCTTAAAAGGGTTGTTGAGGTGCCAAACGAAGGCTAATCTGCAATATCGGAGGTTATAGTTGCCCCTTCATGGAAGGGCAGACCGACCTTGAGCGCAGCCTTTTTATTCATACCAAAGAATACTGCGGCATATTTTTATTTCATGTCGTAATAATTCAATTTGATAAATATCCATACAATATTTTATTAGTGCATTTAAATCATTAGTAGGTATATAGATCATCTGACTGAATGTATTACAGCTGTTTTCAGCTCACTGCAGCTTGTGAAAATCTGGGCATCTTCAAAAACCAAAATGCCATTTAATTCTTCACTATATTTAAATGTTGTCGTGTGGACTATGGAAAGTGTTATAGACGGCTTCCACAGCATGTAGCAGTGCATGAATTTTATGACAATAATGAACACTGTTAATTCTTAAATATCTTTTTGTATCTAAAAGTATTACAATAAACTGCATTTCCTTGCAACTATATTTTTTTCGCGAAACTTCGAACTCTATAAGCTTTTTAAGTGTGGTATAATACTATCTACCCTAAAACATAAATTAATGGCTATTTGTCTAATTATCCGCATATTTTCTATGAAACAAAAACATTATAACGCGTTTCAAAAGCTTTATTTAAATGCCTCATAGCCTTGAGTAGTTCAATAAGTTTTTGCGAGGTTAAGTACTGCTACTCGGTACTAGGTGGCGCTAGTACATATGTTGTTTATGATGACATAAGAATTTGTGGAGACTGGATATGACAAAGTAAATGTACGAACTCAATAGAACCCTAGGTGAATTATATATTGTAACTGCAGGCATTGTCCTGTGTTATTTTAATTTTTTTGGACTAGCTATTCTGATGTAGTATATGCATAGCTAGTATATGCATACCGACATACATTTGAAATAGTTGTGAGAGATGTTTAGCGAAAAGAAATTTTAAAATCATATAATTAATGAACAACCAAAGATTATAATTAAGTAACAACCAAACTTTAAAATTAATTTTACTTTACGATAAGAATTTTATGTGAACCGAAGTATTCATAACTCACTCGTATAAGCCTTTAGAAATAGGAATATAAATTCTGGTATAAATTTAACCGTCCGAAGCGCCCAGTTGGAAAACAAAATCCGATTGCCTACTTCGGACAATTCTACGACTTGAAAAGTAGGGCAACACTGATGTCGCCATCCTATTGGTTTTAACAAAGAATTCCCAATTTTTAGGTGCGTATTAAGAACCTAACTGTAACATCACGCCTGTAATCTCTCAAGAGGTACTCAGAGGTGTGTAGTACACTCCCACGTTGCACCAGTTACGTTTACGTCCCGC
>DWDV01004003.1:0-10076 GCA_018245615.1 Mimoniades ocyalus
CTCTAATTTTTATTATAAATAAAGTTTGTAAATTATTAATAACAGTTACTTTATGAGCGACTCGCCAAAATTTTTTTTAATTTAATTTGGCCCGTTGATTAAAAAGGTTGCTCACCCCTGACTTAGGCGATAATCCAAGCCATATTTGTCATCGTACTTTCGAAAAGATAGCCTATTCTATTCCCGTGTTAGCTATATTTCGCTATAAATATTTTTTTACTCTAGGTACTCTATAATTTGAGTCGCGATCGACGCAAAACTTACAAAATCTTTAAATTTTTTTCATATTTTAAATTTACTGCAATATAATCCTTTATAATATATTACTATTAATTAATGTAATATTTTTATGCATCCTTAATTCCGAGAAAAAATTGTTAATTAGAAATATAATTATCGTTTATGCTTTTTGTTTGTTGTAAAAAAAAACAGTTAATGTTGCACCGTTAATAATTATTACCTCTTTTTTGTAATTGACACATTAAAGTATCTTTATGCCAATTACAAAATGTGTAATAAGAAGAATGACAAGCCAAGATTTTATACCTCTTAGATCTCCCTTAAGCTAAATCTTGAAACGAATTCCCATACATTTAAGAAGTAAACAGTAAATAGGAATATGAAACATAATACAAAATTTAAATATGCATTTAGTAGGCGAGTTTAAGTATACACTTAGCGGTCAACGCAGACGATTTTCGCAAGTGACAGTGAATACACGTCATCAAGAAATTCCATCCACATATTGGCCATATTACAGCATATATACGTAACATCTCTCCTGTAATCCCCGAAAAGGTAGGCAGAGGAGTGGAGTACATACGTACTACAACATATACATCATATAATAGGTGAAAACTTGTAAATGGCTGTCATTATGTTACTTTATTTGTGTTTTATGCTTTGTACTAGCTTTAAGTTTTCCAAGTAAACAAAATAAAATAATTTAAAAATAAAATAGAAAAGTCAAGCAAAATCAAGTACTTATTAAATCAGTATTGGTGACTTAATTCACGATTAATCTTAAAACTTAAAATCCACATACAGGAGCATTTACCCGATTGAACAAAAATGGATCACCTTGTGTAGAAAGCAAATAATACTTACGTTAGGATAGGGACTGAAGGAAGGTTCTTGTCAAATAATCGCGTACGCAAGTGTTGTGTCAAGTAGAATGGGAAAAAACCCACGGGTGGGTTCAATGGCGCAAAAGGATTATGGCCGTGACGAAGTTGCATATGGCAATTTAGAACAGCGGCACCTTGCGGTGGCAACCGTGTACCTAACTGATTGATCGTCCTTGGAGAGATAAGAAGAAGATATCCAGATCTGGATATGTCCTTTAAAAGAATTAAAGCCACGGTATAGTAATGTTTAAAAGAAAGTAAAATCACGCTCGTAATCCCCGAAGAGGTTGGCAGAGGTGTGTCGTACATTCCCATGTTTCACCATTTACGATTATATCCGACTATAAAAGAGGGGGTGAATATATTGACATATACCGGACACATATCGAAATTCCAAGCCGCTACTTAAAAAATGGAAAGGAAAAAAATCCAATATTGTCCGATCCGGGATTTGAACCCAGGGGCTTTAAGTCAACAGTAGTGCTTGCAATCAACACGACCCACGAGAAAGTCATATTCTAGACAAAGAGTCTGAATTTACCGAATCATTTCTCAATAGCACTAGTTTATAATAACATGAAAAGACACAGAATGAAAAGAATATTTATAAGTTAATTATTTTACCGGTGTGCATTTATCAAGAGAATCACGAATATTAAAGAAGAGCGGCAGGTCTGCAAGGACTAGGTACTCTTAGTTTGGCGGAATGTTCTCTCTGTCTACCTAAGGGACCTGGTGTGTAGATATGTATGTACTTATGGAAGATTTATAATTTCTCTAAAAACATTGAAATGACACACTTATATCTATTTCTAAGGATTGCATTTAATTTCAAAAATAATTCGAAATGCGACAATTCAGCGCGGAATAAAACTCGACACTTCAAAAAGCACTTCAGTCAGTTCTAACTTCGTTTCTTTTAAACTTCAACTCTATACCGTTGGCGGAGGACACAGAATGTCGAATCGGCGCAACTATCACAGCGAAGTGTGAACAAGCATGTTCGGATAGTTCTCGAAAGTGTGAAATCCTGTAGCAAAAAGTTTGCGCTAAGTATCCACGCGCGGACACAGGTGGCGGGACTAACGAGCCGGCTCCCACGGGACGCGAACTATGAACCGCGAGGCATTTCCTGAAGACCATACCTAATTAGGTACATCCGAGGGACATTTGTCATGTACAGATAGTGGAATTCTCAGCTGGTCGAAATTCGAATATGTAATCAACGGCCACGACTATGGGTGTAAAAAAAGTAACATCACGCCTGTAATTCCCGCACGAGGGAAACAGAGAATAGGTCAATAGGTCACATCGGAGTCACTACAAAAAAATCTAATTTTAGAAAAATCCAATAGTGTCCGACCCAGAATTTGAACCCAGGACCACTCGATCGGCAGTCGCGCATGCAAGCACTGCGACCAATTAAGGAAGAATATGGTTATGTTTTATAAAAACGAAGATCAAATTAATAGAATTATTGAGGATTTAAAAAGGCTTATTCAGAAGTTTCTCGTTGAAGAATATTAGCGGAGGAAAGCAACGTCTTTGTTAGAGTTTTATCAAAGTAGGAAAAATATGCAAAGCTGAAAGAACCTACGAATAAAATTGAAGTTTAATACAAATTAAATAATGAGTAGAAAACAATTTGTTTCAGAATTTCGTGGAGAAATTTATCGTACAGTGTACGACAATGTACGATTCCACTCCAAATAGCGAACTAGCAAATTAATATATCATTCCATCAAAATAACATCACGAGTGTCCTACTAAGAAAACATTAAAAAATAATAGCACCAACGACTAACACAAAATCGTATATCACGTCATCTTTTAATATGGGAACTGGAAGTTCCGGATTGGAAGAGCGTCCCCCGGGTCGAATAAGTCAAGAAATCGGAAACCACTTGGCCGATTCCCAAAACTATCATAACGTTAACGTACCTACACGATACACAGTTCCAACTTTTGCAACTGTATATTCTGTGACTTCCACCACAATATTGACAAGATTGGATAAATACCACGACATATTATTTTGCTGGTATCGTTCGCTCCACAAATCAACGGTGATAGACTAAAAAATAACTGTACGTTTCTTTTTAAACACTTTTCTTTTATTAGCCTCACTTGTAAGTATATAAGGGAATATTACAATTTAAATTTATTCCACTTCCTGTAGTCCAATTTGCCTGAAAATTTGTACATTTGTCCAGATCCGAGGACAATACAATAAGTTCATAGTATGAATCTAATATCCTAGACAGGATGAACAGGATTAAAAGAAATAATTCTTATATGCAGTCAAGTCGATAAGTACCTACCAACAAAGCACTCGATATTGATGAAGTAGATCATGAAACGTATTTTTTCATTCTTTTTTAACTATTATAATTTTATTTTAAGGATAGACAACCAATTACGATAACACATATTCTTTCTACTCTTAAAAGATTTACTTTGTTTACTTCGTAAGCAAAAATAATGTCATAGACAACGAATAAAACAAACGATACTTTTTATTTACATCTCTTTTGTCTTTGAAGTATTCTCGTAGATTACTTCGAAAACATTAAGTAATAGAGAACAATGTTGCACATATTTCTTTTTAATCCTACCCCTTAAGGTATTCTCGTTGATTGTCTGTTTGTTTTGATTCAACTATTTCCTAGTAGGTATAAATTAATATTAACTAAAATAGACATTCATGAATAAATTAAGATAATATTAGCATTGTGTGATAGCTATATTATGGTTCAGTGGTTAGTGAACTGAACGTGAGTGCTGGGGTCATTATGTAGGTTCGATTCCTATTCACATCAAATATGTAAATATTTATTCAACACATTCTGTTTTTGATTTTAAAATTAACTATAAATGGGTATTTAAAATTGTGTTCGCGTAATTTATTAATACTTTGCGTACATTGGTATCAGACAGCCATGTGTGTTGACGTCTCAAATATTAAAATACGAGACATTTGTATTTGATGCAAATAACTTGAAAAATAATATTTTTTATTAATTTATAGCAAGAAAGCATAATATAAAGCGCTACTGACTGTAATGCTCTATTATTCAAGTAATTTTATCATCATCGTCAGCCTATTGCATTGGACATAGGTTTCCCCTGAGGTGTTATGCCCATAATCCCAACGCTGGGCACGCGGGTTGGGGATCGCAGAGCACAGCTTCTCCCACCACCTACGCTGCCGCCCATCAGCTAATATTATTGAAGGAGAACAACCGCTCGACGTGGCTTGCATAATCGCTGGAAGTCAAGCTTCATGACCATTTTATTGTTGGCAATGTCACGCTTCACAGCCAATATTATGTTTATTCAAGACATGTCATTCTTTTTCAACGTTTTAATGATGATTCAAAAGCTTATAATTGGTTAATAATTGACTTATAATTTTAATCATTAAAGTAAAATTCGTACCTATTTACTTCACTAATCTAAAATATAAATACGTGTATGTATATAAATATGTATGTATTATACGTACGTATAAATAAATACTGTCTAACATTTTTAGGAAAAATAATAATAAATATGTTTATTACTCAATTATATCCTTGAACAAACAAATAAAAACGATGACAAAGAATGTCTATAAATATCTCTAAATATAACTCTGTAATACAACGTCAAGTGTAATTTTATTATAATATAACCATTAAACAAAAAATATATAATTAATACTTTTATGAATAAAATTAGTTTCACAGCTCTTACATAATACCGTTACTTTTAGGAAAATTTTATTTAAAAATAATAATAAATATTTCCTAGTAGCGGCTCAGAGTTTGGAAATGTCAGTAGGTACGTACAGTAAAAAAACTTGAATGGAAAACATAAAATGCCACCGAAAAGGCCGGTAAAAACTTGGAAATCTGATCCTAAGCGTGTAATGTTTGAAATTTTGCGACAAAAAGCGTCAATCGACGCGTCCCGCACGAACGGGAACGCCGCGGTACAGCATTTTCGATGATTTATGAAGCAAATTAACGAGAATATATCCTCATTCCTGAACATCATTTCCTGCTGACGCGGGCTCGCGTGGTGCCGGGCCGTTTTTGAAAAAACCGCAAGAATGCCGATGCGTTGCGACGCTAAGTTCGCGCGTAACGAACCTTTCGCCAGATGATGCGGTGCTGAAATCGGTAAAAACCGGTTTTTTTCGTTTCTTGACGCACACGGATAAACTGTATCTAGAGCGAAGGTAGCCTAGAGGTTTAGTATTCACTCCCAATCCGGGGGTCCTAGGTTAAAATCGTGGCACTTCGCTTGTGAATGAAAACATCGTGAGAGAACCTTCACAGCACAGAGTTTTTTGTAATGTTCTTTGTGACTTTTGAAGTATGGCAACATACATTTAGCCAGCACAGCAGACTACAGCCTTAAATCTTCTCATTCTGTAAGAATACCAGCGTCCAAGAGAGAAATGATAATGGATCTATGTTGACGATCGAACCATATACAAACTGAGTAATAGCAACTCTGGGCATTGACAACGTGACATAACGTAACATCACGCCTGTAATCCCCGAAGCGGTAGTCAGAAGAGTGTAGTATACTCTCACGTTTCACTAGTTACATTGATAAAACATGAAGTTATTATATCCATAAACAACTATAAAATAAAAGCTAAATAAATGTAATAATAAATAAATAATAAAAAGTATGTATTTCTTTTCCCCAAACCATATCCTAATTACTTGTGCTAAATTATTTCAAATTTCGAACGATTTTGGTTCTATATTTTTAATCTCTCCTCCTGTCCAGCAAATTAACCGTCTAACTATTCAAACAACTAATTTAATTTGAAAGCCCGTGAAGGATCGTCTATATGACATCCGCATGCCGTTGGGCTCGTGTTACGATTTTTTATCTGTAAACAAAAAAAGATAAAAAGGCTGCCACCGCGCCGATACAAGCTCGGATACAATACAGGAGTCCTAAAACTTTGAAATCATAGATTAAGTAACTACGAAGATGCCATTTTACATGATAAGAAAGAAAGAAAGAAAGATATAAAAGTTTAAAGATAAAGATATAAAATTTCAACAAATAGAACAATTGCAGACTGCACACATTACAAAATGGATCCTACTCAGCATTATTATTATTATTATTATATGGTAGAGATCGCCGAGTGTCAAATATCTGGATCCTCACAGACCTGACGTGCTTCTGGTACATTCATCACTCTCTTCATATAAAAATAGGTCGCAAAATGTAACATCACACACATAACCCCCGAACACGTAGGAAGAGGACACTCCCACGATTCACCGGTTACGTTTGCGTACGGTCCACTATTGATTACCGGGCATAATTCCAGAATCCAAGCTACTACTAGAAATTTCTGCAAAAATTTCAGTTAGAAAAATCCAATAGTGATGACTTAGGAATATAAGCCCAAACCCATTCGATTAGCAGTCGCTCTCTCACCACTCAACATTACATTACAATATTTTTTAATGAACATATCCAATTGAACATTCTGGATTTCCTTAATCTTTGTCCACTAACAAACTGGAAGCGTTCATTAGTCGGGTCGTTCGTCTTCATTGCATGTGACGCAAACGTAGTTCAGTGTTTAACTAATGTTGCAAGAGAAGTCAAAAGTTTTTAATAAAGCAATTTAGGACACAATGACAATTGAAATAGAAGCCAATGTTGTAAACAAACGTCTAGAAAATGGAAAAAAAGTTATCGGTACAAGATAATTGATTTGGAGGAATACCTAAAAATTTTGTCAAATATACATAAGTAGTTGAACAAAGAAAATGGAGATAGTATTAAAAAAACTTGTAAATTAGCTTTATAACAAGACGCGTTATGCTTAACACAAATCAAAAATAGTTTAAAAATGACTTATAAACCATATAAGTAAGCATTATGACTTATAAACCATATAATTAGACTTATAAACCATATAATTAAGCAAAAAAAAATATCAATTTACTTAACGTATTATATTCTATTAAAAATGCGTAACAATTTATAAAAAACCAACAAAGTGGAAGCATTTAAAAGCCAATAAATTTGAATCAAAAATTTTTAATCGCTGGATTTTCTTTGGAATTGTTTTAAATGTTTTCATTTTTTTGTCGTGTGTCATTGCGATGACATGGTGTGAACAAAAACGTTGTGAGTGATGATAATAGTACGCCAACATCGGCTGCGTTATCCAGCGAGTCTTCAACGGTGACGACCCTCGTCAAGAGTCGCTGAACCTCGCCACTTTTCTATCAAATACCTCATAATTACCACGCGCTTTGAATATTCCACGTTCATTGGACCGCGCGAAATGAATGAAAATATTTTCCGCGTAGTCAAAATTTTGCGTTTCAATTAACAATGTTTTAGGTGTACCCGACAAATGTAAGCTATTGCTATCTACTGTAACAAGTTTAATAAAGTCAAAATTTACTGTTTCTTTTTGCTGAAGTCCCTTAAAGTGTAGTTTTTGAGATTAATCAGCATTTTACTTCCCAAAACTATTATGACATAATTCGCACAAATTCCGCACTTAAATTGAGAATACATAATTGCCAGTATTTATAGAATTTCAATTTCAATTTCAATGAAATATTAATTTAATGTTGTTTCTACGGCAAAAGCAGTCACGAATAATCGCTACGTCGCATGGCATCTGTAATCAACTCCAAATAGGACTGTAGGAATAATACCGTTAGTGTAAGTAGTAGGTACTTACAAGCTTTTAATAAGACTATCAATTAGCTAATAAAACATCTTTGTGTACCAAAACAGAAGCATTGGTCATCATCAGAATTAGTACGGTCAAACCAAGCGTAACATAATGATCGCCGATAAACGATATTTTTTACCAGACATCTGCAACCGGACACCATGCAACAATGCCGGCCACTACATAAATCTGTTCGGGCTTTTACAATTATTTTTCCAATGGTTTTTTCATACGATCATCGATCGTCCACCCCCGCGTGTGACGCTATTGTGAGCGAAATTCCTTTTTTCTGGTCGTTTTAAGGGGCCATTGTAAAAAGATGGGGGACATTTTCGCTTAATGGGCCACAGCTGAAGCGGTGCTTTTTGTCGCTGAATACTATGTACGCTTACGTTGGACAGACGAAATTATCGCTGTGCTGGTTCGTTGGTTACGTCAACCTTCCGCGTATTATCATAATCATCAACCGTTTGTCATTGAAGCCTGAAGTATGGGTCTGTTCTCAGAATGAGAAGGTTTAATAACATTACACACGTCACATATACCTACACATACACGTTACATATGTATTTTGTAACTAGTACATTATTTTATTCTGTCCGTTTTATCTCCTGTCAATCTTGCTCATCCTAATGTTGCTAAGTACGAGAAATTCATTGCATTTCCAGTGTCCGGTATATAGCATCTCTCCAGCATAGAATGGCCAGGTACGGAAGCATTGCAAGGTTCCATGACATTCTCGAAGGCTTCCTCATGAACGAGATTCTATTTACTGTTTATTTTTAAATATTTTATTGCCAGAACACTCATGACGTCTACGACCTTCTGGAAGGTTTACCCGAAGCTCGTAGGAACGTTTTACTGTTTAATCTGAGATAAGATCGCCTAGAAGCATCGAGTTTTCACAATTACATAATTGAGGGTGGTCCAATTCCAGTAGGTAATTAAAACTAAAACCCCAAAATAACCGCAGTTCCGCGAGCTACCTGCAGAGCGGTAGGGGTGTCCAGATAAGAATGCGCAAATTACTGTCTGCTTGGACAGATGAAGATAAATGTCACCAACAATAAATTATCTTATCAAGGTTCCCGCTTCTTCAAGGTTACTTATCAAGCTAACGGCGCAGGCCTCACCGTCCCATTACCCACCACCACGAGAACTCTAGTGCATGGTGTGTTTACTCACTAATGCTAAAGACCTCAATACATATTAAAATTTCTATTGCTAAAGTTTCCTAGTTGTTTCCAGTTTTGATTTCAGCCTCTGTATATTTACTAAGATGTATAAGGCTGTTTGTTACTAAAAGCAACGAAAGTTTTGATAAAAAATAAATAGACATAACACATTAAAATTGTTTTTTATTGGTGTTAGAATGTATGAAAATACTTTACACACACATCGGTAGCTGTAACTGAAATAAAATTTCTCTAATTCAAACAACAATTTGAAACACATAAAATTGACACATAAAGGAGCCTGCTACAGACTAAAAAATCACACATAAATGGGCCTGCTACAGATGTATAAAATTTGTCAAAATATAGACAGTCCAGCCACAATAATGTTATCTCGCATCTAGATAAGAGTCCGCTGATTATCCCTCGACATTTTGTGATTTGTTATCGAAAATACAAATCGAGTTCCATTGTAGAACACAAAGAGCCTAAGCCTCCCCACCACTAGGTAATTTAATTAACATCCTGCCCGCATCGATTCTTTCGCGCGACCATTGAAATTACCTACATATTTTTAAGTAATAACGTACCATCACGCCTGTAGTCCCCAAAGAGGTAGGCAGATGAGTGTAGTACACTCCGACGTTTCGCCAGTTATATACGTTTATGTCCAACAATGGAATTATATTACGTCCAACAATGGAATAAGTGTTGGTTGCAAACGTGACTGCCGATCGAAAGGTTCTGGGTTCAAATCCCGCGTTGTCAGGCACTATAAGATTATGAGATTTTTCTAATTTAGATTTTCTAGTACTGGCTCGGAATCTGGAAATGTGCCCAGTGTATGGAAATAGGCTCACCACTTATTTCATAATGGAACGTAAACGTAACTGTTGGAACGTGGAAATGTACTACCTTCCTCTGCCAACCAACCTCTTTGAGGATTACAGGCGTGAAGTTTGGTTTTTTTTTGTATTGGTCGTATAATAATACTTTTTAATAGTTTTCTATTTGAAACTGGCCTGAAAGATGCAACAATGAGGTTACATTTCGCAT
>DWDV01004004.1:0-10076 GCA_018245615.1 Mimoniades ocyalus
TGCCCGACCCGGGAATCGAACCCAGGACCTCCCGTTCGGCAGTCGCACTTGCAACCAACACGACCAACGAGGCAATTCTAATTAAAATTTTCATAATAAATAACACACGATACTATCTTTATATTTCATTTTTGATATCATTAAAGCTCTCATTTTGTGTTGTAGAATCCTTATCATCATATCACGTAAAACTATATAAATAGATATACATATGTGTATGCTGGCGTGTGTATATATGTATATACAAAAACAGATATTGTTTCGGTTTCGTCCAACCAACAACACTTACCCGCACGCGTCGTTATCCACAAGCCAGCGGCTCGCGTAATTGTCTGCCGAATATTTTTACATTCGACCAATGCCTATTTGCAAATTCGGTCGCACGACACTCTTAAAATAAGTTGCTCTTCTGTACAGTATTTAACATAAATAAGTAAAACTACTTAATTAAACGGGAGTTACGTAAACAGTGGAACTATATAAATCGGATATATTGTCTCGTGTCGTGGCGATATATATTTTTAATCGGCTGTAGAAATTATAACTACGTGTATGAAGAACCGCTTGCAATGTTAAATAAATAAGTCATCGGTTTCCAAATCCAATTTTATGTGCACATTTACACTATTTTCCTTCTAGAACTCGCTAGAAACACATGAATTACACTGTCCAATCACAAAACGTTTTGTAAATAGGCAACCCACATACTTGCAACAATATACCATTTTACGTTTTTCCTTTTCAATCGCCTTGTCCATACCAAACACCAAACAAAAGGTGGCAAAAACAATGGAGTCGAATTCGTCCACAGTGAACTACTCGTATATAACTTAAGAGAGATATACATTACGATCAGGTATCAGTATGTCAAGTATGAATTTCAACAGAAAAGACCGCGGAGTATCCAATAACATCGATAGCATCTTCGGGCACCCTCGTCAACTTACGAGTAAGTGGAAAGCATTCGGCGAACCGAAGCGCCTCAAACAAGCACAAAGATAAGGATCGTGCCGAACGGTCAAGATCGATAAAACTTAATATCGGCACACGGACAAGTGGGAGTCCATAAACACTGGAGATTACCTCAATGAGACAAATCAGCAACTCCAAAGGATTCTACCAATTTATACCCAAAATTCGA
Source organism: Mimoniades ocyalus (assembly GCA_018245615.1). NCBI lineage: Eukaryota > Metazoa > Arthropoda > Insecta > Lepidoptera > Hesperiidae > Mimoniades > Mimoniades ocyalus. Next base: position 1,142 of record DWDV01004004.1, read on the forward strand.
CGTTACTAAAGTCACATCACAGGCCTCTTAAGGGAATTGTATTTTCATGTATGCGTGCAATTAAATATGTAATCGTTAAATAAAATTGACACAAAACATGTGTTTAACGTCCACATCGCTGCATTTCTTTTAATGGGATGTCCAAAGACATTGTAAAAGGCGTCTCTCATTTGTCAGTAAACATTGATAACATTTAAAATTCTTATACAATGTTTTTGTGGAAAATATTAAAAAACATTATTTGTGATCATCAACAGCCTGTCCTCAGTCCACTGCTGGACATAGGGTTTTTACAAATCACCTCCACGCTGAGAATTTTTTCCGACCCTTTTATCGTTCCACTATTGAAACATGGGTTCCCACTTATAATGAGAGAGTACCACCCAAAGCCAGAGTCTACCACGCAGGACAAGTGTGGGTTAGCAGACTTCACAGGCCTCAAAGACATTGCCGAGCATGCCCGTTGGGGATATTGTCTGTCCTTGAATATTCGAACTCTTATTTTTCCATGTACCAACGAACCTGTAGAAAGTGTGATACTTCTCTTAACCGTTTATTATGAACAGTTGTCGTGGCAGGAAAAATAAATAGGCATAAACACACGATGTCCTCATACAAAACGCTTTAACCAATTAAATGAAGGCATTTTCATCATGTTCACGGCTGCATAAGCTTGGCCCTCTTTGTCTCCTCGCACGGGTGCGCATTAGAAAAAAAAACGGGCAATCAAATGCACGTGTTTGTTTTCGATTTGTCGCAAATACAATTATCATTTTCTTATTAATTGGTTGTAGAACTACCGAGTAAGTAGCTCTGTAAGGATAGACATATTTGGCACTCGGTGGTCTCAGCCTACCCCGCGAGGGACCTGGATTGAAGATATGTATGTATGTATGTATTAATTCGTTATAATATAAAATTATTATTCTATCGTTTAGTACTCGAATGATACAATTTTAAAATTTTTCGTTAACTAATTCACGCCGATTTATTTGCTGTATTAACTTCAAAATCATAAAATAACGTGTAATTAAAAAAATATATAGAGAAAATTATGATAAGTAATAATAACTTAAGAATCAATAGAAAACCACAAAATAGTCATTATAAACTTTTAATCGTCATGTCACAAAATATTTACAACGAATGCATTTTTAATCCATATTAAAACAAGCTACACATATTCTAAAATTAAGGCATTGACTACCGATATTTAAAATACCCAAAACGAACATAAGGCTTTCGAAGCATCATCATCATCATCAGCCTACTGCAGTTCACTGCTGGACATAAGTTTCCCTTGAAGGGTTATTTTCACATAATGCCCACGCTGGGCATGCGGGTTGGAGATCGCAGGCGGCTAGGGCATTTGGCTACGCCTACGCAGTCCGCGCCATACCGCGACGTGCCAACGCGGTGTTTAGTCGCCTCTTACGACACCCTGAATCCCGGCAGGGGTCGGGAAATGTATTCCTACTTAACCCCTTTCGAAACCATAATCATGACATTATACGAGCCATGTAAACTAAAACAACGCGTAATTATTTCCAACTATAAAGTATTAACAAACGCAGAGCTTTCGAAACTATAATCAGGTAATGACATAAATCACTATACAGTAAAACATTCAACAGAGCTACACATCGCAAACTTCATTCCTGCCCTCTTGCTACTATAAATCATCTCGATATACTCGTAATTTGCGTCCCGACATAATAAAGATAATATTGCTCCACTGTCCCGAGGTCGTTAGTATTATTAATATTATTATTAATTTTCTGTAATAATCATTGCAAATATTGATGTGATTATTTCCACAAGCCGATACGTCAAAAGTAACCAGAACTGACTAGTATGCCGATGTTATTATCGTGTTTGATCTTTACGCCAAGATTATTAACATGAATTGAGAAAATATTTTGATTTTTCTTAATTACTTAGCACAAGACGACGACACAATGTGTATTTTGCCACTGATTAGGATATATTTCTCAATTTGAAAGCAAAAGAACTATATACAAATCAATGATCAACACGTCAGTCGATAGTTTTTAAAGTTAAGTTATTTTTGTCTCACGCAGAAACACAATTAGATGCAGTCAATTAACGAACCAGGTGTTCATACCATTAAACACGAGGTGAGAGCTGATATCCATACAATACGCTTAGAAGAAACGCCACAGAAGTGTATTTAGCGAGATATGATCGAGACACAAAAGGGCTTAGCGAACAATCCCAAGGCTTAGACGTGGGACGAGCTGAATAACTGGTCGGTACGATTGTGCTCCACCGAAGGCCAGGTAACAGATTTAATGAACCGATAATACTCGGCCAACAGGCTCATGTTGTAAATATCGTTATCAAAGTGTATTTATGGAATTTGGGTAGAGATTAGGTAAGTAATCCAATATTTAAGGACGGCGCAATTTATTGACCGTGCGGTACCATCGGTAGATCAATTGGAGACAGTCTCTATTTAATCTTAGTTAAACTTTAAAAAAAATGTTTGAAGAGATAGAAGATTATTATATAAAAATCGTTTAGTATTTTTTTTTAATAATGCGTCGCTAATAACTACTAATTTTATGGTTAATAAAAATCGAAACGAAACATTCCAATAAAAAATCGTGACTCGTAAGACCGACCGATTTGAGGCAGGTGATCAACGAAGGGCGAGTGTCGTGGCATACCTTAGGAGGCTTGTGTTCAGAAGTGGAATAGCATAGGTTGATGTGATCGCTATAATGAGGACGATGATGAACGTTTAAAATCATTACCAGCAATGCATGCTGAACTTTTGTTTTAATAAGTAGTGTATGTAACGGAAGAAAAGAAAAACAAAAAGAACTTAACTAATATATCTCAACGTCAAGTCGTAATTCGCAATGATGTACTACCATTAGATATATGTATCTAATTATTGAAATTTTCACATTCGCTCGTCTTGGATTTAATATTAAGAATCCTAATTTAGTTCCCTAAGTATTTCTGGATATCTGACACATCTTAGATGTCGTTGCCCCGTGATGTCGTTTTATAATGGACGATTGAACGATAGAAGATAGATAAAATTCCCATAAATATAAGAAAAAAAATTGCGTTACTTCACAATTCGAATTATTACATAACTTATTGTTTCAATAAAAAGTACCAGGATAATCAAAATTATTTATCCTAACACCTGTATGCACATATTTATCTAAAAATATTTCACTTGTCAAGGTTCAAATTATTTAGTTCCATATTCCTCTCATTCTCATTCGCTTGCAACTCGCCAGCGGTAGGACAATTTCTTACGAGCTTTTGAACGTTATTTTTACATAGTTTGCAAAGCGAATTATCTTAATAAGTTCAAAGGAATTTTGTACCGAGATAATTACACAAATCACAAAGGAACGGTGGGTCGGTGACACTCATTAAGCCCCTACTTAGATGAACATAAAATGAGATGGAACTCGAGGGACGCTTCAACGAATGGTCATTTCCGTTTTTCGAGTAATTCTCACCTGTTAGTAAATGAGAGAAAATGGACGATGCGCATTAAGATAAAGCTCTAAAATTGTTTACAACGATTAAACGAAAAGTGCTGTAGTACTAGGTTCGATTAACACGACTTCGCTATTTTAACAAACAAAAACAAAATGTTCTGTAAATCTGAAGTTGACAGTTATGACAGTTGACAAAGTTATGAAATTAGGTATTCCATAAAAGACGCGAAATGCCCACTTTTTAAAACCGGTAATTCAGACAGTTCACTCTCCAATATTCAACCGCGCGCGTCGGTGATCATTTACCATCAGGTAACATCTCATCTCACCTACTTGAACGCTAATTTCTATGGGGTGAAGAAAAAAAAATAAACGTAAAAATAAAAAAGGATAACTTGGCCCAAATTTTACAAAAATTACTCGTCCACACTTGCGACGAAATAAAAATAAAACTGAAAACATAATAGTTACACTTTTTAGTCTTATTGGGAGGCTAAGATTATGCCTCATAGACCATTTTAAAATTCAATTTCTTGTCGACGAAAAACATAACCAGCACGACTAACGTCATCGTCGTTATTGTAATTTTTGTCTTTTAAATAGTTTTGTAAACTTTGCAATACATAATTATCCACTAGTGCAAGATTTGGACCACATAACAACACAACCCATCGAATCTACGATAATTTTATACGTGTTGTCAAAAACTTAGCAATTGCATTATTGCCGTGTATCAATCACTCCCTTGCGACTTACCAATCCTAGCCTTTTATCTTAAATACGACCGACTACATATTACGAGAGCGAATATTTATTACGTGATCGCAAAATAAAGTTTGAGGGATATATGCCTGCTATTCAATGTAGAAGTGATGTTGGTTTCGAAATAACTAAACATGTAGAAATAATTTTGACAATGTGGTTATCAGAAATTATGATGATTTCATTAGGTGTTCATTAAATAAAGAGAATCCCGATGATGGAATAATTCTTAAAGGTCCTCTTAAATTAACAGTCCCTAATATACCACAAAAAAACATGGTCGTGACTGATGAAATAAATTCAATTCCATAAGTTGTTGGCATCAAACCAATGAACCAATCCCATTGATGTATAAGAAGGAACGTCCTATCAATAGTGATTCTATCATATTGTCTGTATGAAATTTTTCTTTCGCTGTCTTTTTGCATGGTTTGCGTTAGTTTATAACGCTTGGAACATTTTCATCACCACGATGGCATCTTTTTGTGCAAACTATAATTACTTACCTGCCAAGACAATTATATTTTTAGAAATTCCCAACTAGTCTTTGAGATTTATTCGTTTTCTAAACGTCCCGTTACGTTTTTGTGACATGTAATGTTTTCACGACTCGGAAACTTTCAACTTCTTGTAAAAAACAAAACTATTCCGCAACATAAAAATTGTAGCAGGTAATGCCCTTTTTGTGATCTCACTACTCCTGGAACTCTTTGTAGCGACCCGCTCCACAATGATACGGTTCCAAAGAAATATACGAGAAAGAAATTCTTGAGAGCGATGAGGTTTTCTGCTTTAAGTGCTATTTAAATTGCGATTTTTTATAAAAGTGCGCCATTTCACATTACAGTTTCACGTCAAACTTAGGAGTACCTTGTGTTAACTATCGTTATCTTTTTGTAGGTTTAAGGAAATTCTAATGACTTCAATAGTGGTTCTGTTTCATAAGACTATCCTAATTTACTGTCGATGAGTCGGCGTATTGACAAGCTTATTCTAAAACGGTAATTTAACTCTATTTAATTAAGGAATGGTAGTAAACATTAGCCCAATCAGTGTCAGTTATATTAAAAGTCAGCGGTGGCACATGTGATGGTAGCCTATGCTATAAGTGGATTTGCCAATCATATCATTCAATCTTTCTCCGCTCACTCAGACCCGAAAGCATATCCAAATATAAAATACAATTGTTTTCTTGCCCGAGGGACAAATCTCGCAATACCTACACACCAGGCCGACATGCTGAATAGTAAAGGTGTTGGAATTAAAAAAAATTTTAATCTCTATAATACTTTATTAACTCTTCAGCGTTCTCAATAAGTTATATAATAAGTGTACCAAGAAAAAATATTTTTACGACGAAACCGTACTTCACTTAATTAACTCAATTTCCGTAAGTTTTCCGCGCTAACGTCATTAAATAGTTTATGAACATCCCTACTATATTTTGCTTTCATATAGTTTTAACGCTTGGTATATTAACAGCATTCCTGGATTCCCGTGTAGTTATGAGCTTTTCTCTTATAGCAGGCGGAAGCAAACTCGTATATATTGAGTTGGGGAGGGACTAGATTGAGATATCTCGGTCCACACATTTTAGATGCCACTAAATTATAGTCACAAGTAAAAACGGTTTATTTATTTGAAAACGTTCACTTACATTGTTTTCAAAACACTTTAGAATACAAGAATCCAAAACGCAACCGGTATATATCAATTACCATAAATAAGAGCTTATTATATTTAAAAAAATGTGAGAAAAAAAACCGCATTCATAAACAAACGCATTCGTCGGAAGCCTATGACGTCATCGCGTTCCGGTTTGAAAAGCGGCCGATGTCGCAACGATGCTAACTTGCAAAGGACGCACGCGCACTGACAAACAGCTAAGTACATAAAAAAGAATTTTGTTAAACCTACGCGGTCACTGACCTAATGTCACACACACTAGATGGCAATTTAACATATCATAACATCACGACTGTATTACCCTGAAGGAGTAGGTAGAGGAGTACATTGCTCCCACGTTTCACCAGCTTAGTTTTATTATACATATGCCGTGGAACAGGCTACAAGCCTGAGGCCAGCCTATTGCAATTTGGAATATATGAAATTAATATTATGAATTGTATTAAACAACAAGAGAATCTAATCAACGAATTCCTCACCTCGCACTTATTGTTAGTGAAACGATACGAACCAAGTGGGACATTGACCAAACTTTTTGCAATATAATAATTATGTACACCTAATGTACAAACATATAGCAACGAATTTTTCTTGTTGTCGAAATTCATTAAATTCAAATTGCAATTTACTCAAAATTGTTATTAGAATATTTTTTGTGAATGTTTATTAAAACACTTTTTGTACGTCAACATGAAACTACTACCGCTTCCGAAAATGTTTCGCTATGGAGAAGCGGCGAAAGAAACTCCATAGGTGTGCTTCTGCATCTTTCAAAATAAGCACTTATGTTAAAATATGAACTAATTTATTATGGAGCTGGAGTTACTGGAGATTAACACATGTAACACAATAATTATACGATGATTACATTACTATAATATGTAAAGCGTTAACTGAATATCAACACGCATTTTTCGGGAGATTCCAATTTCATCCAAACAAAGAGCTAGTATTCTATTATTCATATTGAGTAACTGAATCCTTGGGCATATGATCTGCTTGTTGTACATATGTAGTCAGTCCTCTTGTTGATTAAACATTATGCTTTTTTAAATTAAATGGAGTTAATTTTTCACTTTCGGAGCTCGGATTTAGGTTCGGTGTATGACAATAGGGCTCACGCCTTATTCCATGATGGGACGTAAACGTAATAGATGAAACGTGGAAGTTTACTACTTTCCTCTGATTGCCTCTTCGGGGAGTACAGGTAACGATATCTAAGAATCGATTATAAAATCTGGTAATATTTTTTTCCGCGCTGTACAAACACGCCGATGTGACGTCATTACGCAGGTCTCATGCTATCGCGCACGGGTTGTGCTTACATATGTATAATCTCTATGCGGTGCTTACATATGTATAATCTCTTTGCCTCCCGCTAAGACTGCAACAATATCGCATGTATGTGAATTGTATTTATTGTAATAAACTATACACTTCATTATCGACTAGCGTTTACTCGGGGCTTCACTCGCGCTGAATTCGATATTACAGTACATTCGAATAGCTATGAACGACACTGGTTGGTAAGAAAACAAAAAATAAAATTTAAATTTTAAAAAATGATAGCTAAAAGGGCTGTAAATTGTAAAAAGTGCATTGGAGTGAATGGTAAAAACGAAAAAAAACATTCAGTCGGTTAGAGGAGAAGCAACCTAATTACCGTTTTCGCTCCGTTTCGGTTCCGGCAGAAGCGGCCTTATTCACATTGTGCAAATCAAATTGGGCGGAACTGCCATCCAACTTGAACGGCTAAGCTTTTTGAATGAGGCAATTTAAATTAGACACGATATTTTTAACGGAGTTTCTTAGAACGGCGAACCACCTACCTGTTTGGACACGAATCATTCATAATGCTTGTGAGAAATAAAACTTTGATTTCTGTAATACCATAAGTCGACTTAATAATTTTGAAGCAATGGAACGGATCTATGAGAATTAACGATCTCTTTACTTCCCTAAAGTAAAACTTATATTGACTGAAATCCTGTCGGTCGACTGTTTATTAAATCTATAAGTATTACCGAGATCAGCATAGGTAATATAGTTATCGAAACAAATATGAATATAATTTTACTGTAAGCATACTGTTAATGTACGATTCAATTAGCAAGGAGTCGTAAAAAGGAATTACAATTTGAATGTCAACTGACCACAAACTACTTTCCACCGATTTAGATTCAGATCAACACGAAAACAACACGCTAACACTGAAGCGAAGTCGCATCTTATCAATTCACCCAGCATAGACTTGATAGCAGTTATCGCTGCGAACTGATTGCCGGTAAATCTACATAATTACGGGGCTGTTCGTATCAGGGCACCAGCGATAGACACGAGAACACGCTACACGAAGACTTAAATTTGAATACAAATTAAAAAGTTCGTACCTTCCGGACTTTCTAGAGCTCATTCGATGAACTAGGGTAGAGTGATGAAATAGGAAAAAAGCGCTTAATCTAATTAAAAGACAATGTTGGAAAATAACTTTTAAGATACGATAAGAACAATTACTTTTATTTCCCCTTAGAAGATGGCCAGAGAGCACTGTGTGTCAATTGGATCTAACCTTACAAATGAGAGGGTCTTTTTTAAATCCATCAGTTTCTACTACTCTTCTTCAGTTCGTCATACTTGCTAGTCAACCAGCTAGTATTCCACTTACTTGATCAATATAGCTAAGTCTTGGCCTCCCTTGACACATTCCTCTATCAACATTCGCATTGCATCGCCTGGGCTCAATGCTAGAAGCGCGCTCGTCGCGACCCTCCCAGTTAGGTCGTTCTTCCACATACGATGTATACCAACCTGCTCCCATCAGTACGAAAACTTGTGTGGAGACAGCAATGGCGAGACGATAATATCATACGAGAACAATTATTTCTAGACACTAATGCCTAGGATTAGTAGACACACGCAGAACTGTTAAATATGTATCAAAATAATATTATATATAGCAACATTTAGTAGGATGTAACCAGCGTTGTTGATAATAAAAA
>DWDV01004005.1:0-10076 GCA_018245615.1 Mimoniades ocyalus
CGACTGCCAATTAAGAGATTCTGGGTTCCATTCCTGGGTCGGGTGCTATAGAATTTTTCTAACTTATAATATCTTGTAGCAGCGCAGGCTCTGGATTTATGTCCGATATATAGCAATAGGATCACCATGGATTTCATAGTGGAACGTAAAATTTAACAACTTGATCATGGGAGTGTACTACATTCCTCTTCCCACTGGTAATATTGACGTTACCTATATAATTTGTGATGACTAGTGATCGGCCCATAGTTGATACGCCCCACAAAGATATCATCGAACACAACATCGAACATGAGAAACAAGACATGTTCTAATACCTAAAATTAATATTTCACATAAATATTTCATTTATCTTTCAGAGAAATACGACATCGTCGGCACATTGCTGAAACCCGGAGAGACCCCGAAGAATTACGACGAAGAAACTGAAGACAAGAAGACACAATAGATTTATTTTATATTATTTCGTATTGTGATATTTCATAGAAATCGGGTATTTGTACGTTAATTAAACTGTTTTTAAAAGTGTATGTCATTTTATTTTGAAATTTTTGATAAAGTGCACTTTTCTCTTTAAAGTGTTTTTAAACACCCTAACAAAAATATATAGACAAAACCTAACATACGGATCATAATCATAAACAAAATGCATTAGTTAATATGAGATATACTCGTGCTGTATTTATTTTTTTGTATATACAAAAAAATTAATACAGCACGAGTATACATAGATACTATGAAACCAACTCATTTCATATGACTTATAAGGTAGTATAAGCAGTAAGCAGGCAGGGAGACCAGACTTGGAGCTCAGCATGAATAACAGGTTTCTGGTTCTGGTATCAGATTGCAATAAATTATTTTATACAAAGAACAAATGAATGCGTTTCGGAGAATCAATATTCAAACCATCTAGTTTAATTAATGTACTGCCCGTCAAAGAGCTAACAGTACAAGCTTTGCTGATTTATGACAGAAATTATTATGGGGTTGAAGTTTTGGCTCCATTGGTATATTATACGTAAAAAACGTAACATCACTCACGCCTGTTATCCCCGAAGAGGTAGACAGAGGAGTGTAGAACACCCCCACGGTTCATCAGTTACCGTCTCACTATGGAATAAGTGATGAGCCTATTGCCATGTATCGGGCACACATTTGGACTCCGAGCCACTACTAGAAAATCTAAATTAGAAAAATTTAGTAGTGCCCGACCCGGGAATTGAACCCAGGACCGCCCGATAGGCAGTCGCACTTGCAACTAATACGACCAACGAAGTTATATTTATATCAATTGATGAAATGTTTTCCTTATTTGGCTGATAGAGTGTCAAAAGTCAACAACATGGTGTGCGCATATGAAATAAAAGATCAATTTAGAAGAAGCACAAGCACAAGTCTGTAAAGAGATATTTTGGCACCTACCCAGTAGGAGATCTGGTGTAAATTAAAAATAATAATAAGAAAAAACGCCCGACCAATCCTAACGCGACAGTCGGACGCTTAACCCACGAATTAACAAAGCAGGTATCGTTTTAACAACTTTTAATAACACAAACATCGCCGAGTTGATAAAGGCAACGTCATTAATATTTCCGGGCCGCTAAACGACACAAAACAATGGAGGCACGCGAACCGCGAACCGCATATTTCATTGCAGAAAGTTTAATCCCTTTCGCAAATATTGTTGAGCTAACTGTAAACCTGATTACGTCAGGTCGCAATAATCGTATCCTAAGCTGACTTTAACGTATTAATAAAGAGCTGGATGTACACGCGAATTCGTGTATCGGTGTAATGCGCCGCAAAAAAACATAGTATGACTGCAAATGTTATCATATTTTATTTTGGTTGTGTTGTATAATATCGAACTGGTATGTAAATTTTTTTACTAGCCGCTGGGTATAATATAGATTTTTTGAGAATTTTTTTTTTCATTTACATATTATATATGGGTGCGAATATATCCAGTGTAGATTACATTTGTTATTTCTCGATTTTCTGTAAGTATTTTGCTTTTCTTAATACACCGATCTGTAATTTTCTTAATACAGCGATTTGTAATAAAACAGAGTAAAATTTATTTCAACACTATTTCAAATTTTTTCTTTTAAGTCTTGTATACATATGGACACTAAAACGTTTATCTATAATACTTAGTATAAATATTTTAAAATTACATCGATAATACCTAACAAGACAACTAAAGTTCAAAAGTAAAAAAAAATTTCACATTCATACTGATACATTTCGTTAACAAAACAGGTAAAACCGAATATTTTACCAGAACTTCATTTTAACTATATTTTACCAGAACTTCGTTTTGACTATTTAACGTCTAGAATATCATGACTTTTTGTTAAAATTTTTTGGAAAAATAGTATTTTCGAACTACAGTGCGTCCCGTCCAATTGAGCTTTTTTCGCAATTAAAAAGCCAAAGCGTTTCTATAATACGTTCCTCTGTAACACTAATTGAATTATTTTCTTTGACATTATTCTACTAATGGATTTTTTAATTTTGGTGCAAGAGATTAACTCGAGCTACGCTCGCACAAAATAGAGAACGGTTTGTACAAATAAGGAACATCTCTGAAAAAAAAACAAATCCTCCATAATATATGAGTGTGACTTGTTTGTAAGGATAACGGTAATAAAAACTGTACAGACCACAATTCAGATAATGTCCTTACACGTTTTTGTTCGATCCCACATGACCACAGTTTTTCTGATCGCCGCCTAAACAAACATGATTAGGAGAATAAGGCCGTCTCCTTTTTTTGACTAAGCTTTACGTCACCGTTTCTGTTCGTCAAAATTGTTAATGATCGAAATTTACATAATTTTTTAAGTAGGTATAATACAAGTAAATATTATCGTTAATACGATTTTTAAAATACTCGTAGAAATGATCCAATTACAAAATTCCGCGTGTGTTTTAGATTGCCTATTTTATGTTTCATGTGTATGGTAAAAAAAGGAACAAAAGGAGAATTACGAAAATGATAAAGTAAAGAGAACATTAAAGTTTTACAATTCCCTAAGGTAAAGATTACAAGGCAGGCCAGGGTGACTTTTGATATTAAATACCTCCTGTGCACCGTGTAAATGGTGGAATGACTGTGTAATTTTATTCAGCGAAATGTGCTCTAAATAATGTACACGTTTTTCCTCAAAGAGATTACTAATTATAAAATTTTGTTTAACATTTCCTTTTTAGCCATTAACAAAAGACAGAATTCAGTTACAAAATACAATGAAGATTTTGTGCATCTCGACTTCAGAATATAGCGTATACCTAATGATTTGATTGCCACTACCAAGTTTTTACAGAAATGATTTCGTTAATAATACACAATATTGGAATCCATAACAAATCCCGCTGCTGGGCGCGAGACACCTCACATGTTGATGTAGATCGTATAATTGTAATGTACATTATCAGTTACAATCCACAATAAGTATACAAAAACTCATAAAACTAATTATGTTTCAAACACAAGAAGAATTCTGCTTATTAATCACAATAAAAATACAATAAAGAAGTCTTTACGGCTCACAAGGAACTCTACTTTCCACAGTCGACCTAAAAAGCGAGACAGTTTAAGGGCTTAAAGCTTAGGCTTTGACTATAAATGTTTGACTCAATTTGGTTACCGTAAATAAAAACCTAGCGGTTTGGCAAATCACGTTCTAAAGACCGGAAATTAAGATTCAAGACTATTTAGACTGTAAAATAAAGATTCACTCTTGTTTCCTAAAATTGATACGGTGTATTTTATTATTTATGTTAATATTATCCATTACGAATCAAAGTAAAATACAGTGTATATTACCAGTCCCATGATTCGCCAACTATTTTATTCGTCCATTTTGTTTGTTTTATTCGTAGATGGAATGAGGGATTATTCAATAAGGGACTATAGCGATAGACCAGGAACAAATACTGACTACCTGCTAATACTGGGAATCTCAAGTTAGATAACCCAATAATTTTGCTGGATCCGGGGATAGAATCTAGGACCTCTTGATTAGCTTCGCGAGTAGTCGCGCTATCAACAGCTCAAGCAACGAGGCAGTCACGCGATCTACACATAATGATTATATAGGTAGAAGGAAATACTATACTACAATTAAAAACTCGTAATTTAATCTGTAAGTAATATAAGACACTTGTAAATATTATATTGCAATAAAAACAAGATTGACGCATTCTTGAGTATCAATTTACGACTTCTTATTTCAACATATGACGGTCTCGGTGTAATCACCAACACATAATATACGTAACATCACACCTGTAAACCCCGAATGACACAGGAATGACAGAAGAATGTAGAACACTCCCATGTTTCGATAGTTACGTTTATACCCCACTATGGAATCGGTGGTGAGCCTATTGCCATACATCGGGCACATATCCAGACTCCGAGCCACTACTAGAAAGTCAAAATTAGAAAAATTTACTAGTACTCGACCCTGGAATTGACCCCAAGACTCCCATCGACAGTAGCCCTTGCAACCAATACATAACATAAAAAGTTATAAATATTATAAATTTGATTTTACTTGAAGTGTAAACGCGATTAAGCATATACAATATGAATCTAAGGAATAAAGAATATCACAAATTTCTCCTGCAGGCGACTAGGCGAATGCAGTGCAATTTCCTCAGTGACGTTATTACAAAAGGGACTAATCTCTGAGAGGAACTGTGTTTTACGGTTCCTTTCATTCTTCTCAGCTTGATGTACAATATCTCGGACAAGAAAAGTATTAGGTAATGTTTTTTGCATATTAAGAAGGAATTATGTGAAAATTTTTGCTTGTTCTTAGTCAACAGGCAAATAAAAATAATGGTAAAATTAAACAATCAATTTTGATTATTATTGTTTGTTGTGAATAAAAACGTAACATCACGCCTATAATTCCCGAAGAGGTAGGCAGAGGAATGTAGAACACTCCCACATTTCACCAGTTACCATTACGTCCCACTATGGAATAAATGGTGAGCCTATTGCCATTTACCGGGCACATATCCAGACTCCGAGCCACTACTAGAAAATCTAAATCATAAAATTTAACAACCAACACGACCCACGAGGCAGTCAAGGCAACAACGAGGTTGTTGTGAATAAAATAAAAATTTCAACGCAAACTACAATAAAACTCCGTACACGAAGCTATTTTAAATAGAACTATTATCAACTATCCGAATGAAATTTAAGTTTGTACTGAAGACGCCGCTAGCGGTAGTTCAATAGTGAAACTCGGTCGAAAGTTTAATATCCTGTGATTCGGGACTGAACCTCGGGCTATTAAATTATTAAAGAGTTTGCTAGCTAGTGAAAATTCCTCTTAAAAATTATTCATGACATAGTTTTGGAAACAATCGCTCGATAATTAGGGGTGCGGGGAAGTTTTATTAACTTCTGAGACAAATAACTTTAAGATTGGTGAAGATAAACGATTTAAAAATAAACATAATGAGATTTTACGTTTCATACTTGGCAATATCCAAAATGATATCGTAACATCAAAATATAAAGCTCAACCTCTTTTGCTGAAGTATAAACAACTGCCTCAAAATAATTGTCGACTCTAATAGAATCTTCTCCAGACTGCCTCGTTGGTCGTGTTATTTGTAATCACGACCATTGATAGATCAATTGATAGGTCCTGTGTCCAAACCCCGGGATTGGGAGCTATTGGATTTTTCTAACTTAGATTTTCTAGTAGTGGCTCGGAATCTGGGTATGAGCACGGTGTATGGCAATAGGCTCACCACCTATTCCATAATGAGACGTAAACGTAACTACCGAAACATGGGAGTTTACAGTGTACTACACTTCTCACCCTACCTCTTCGGAGATTACAGGCATGAAGTTACGTAACGTTAATAAAATCTCTCATTAGCATAGGTTCATATATAATTTTATGATCCGGCTTAACTTTGATACCAATGTGCCATAATATTAGTACAGATTATGCCATAATTATTATGGCCGCACCAAAAGTAACGGGCGGTGAGTTTGGTACCACCGCGTATTATTAATTAAAAGTATATGCTAATTCAGGCTTAGCAGTAAGTTCATTTACAATTCACTACACGTTTACTACACGTCATTTACAAGTCACGTTTTTATTCCGGCCCCTAGTGGCCTTTTCATTGTACGTTAACTTCCCCAAACTTGTAGCGCAACTTAAAGTTTATTTATGTTGCTCACACTGCTCTCTGGAAGCCAATTTGTAAGGATGTCTTTTAGAAATAACATATTATGGTGCTGTTGTTGTTTTTCCGCTCTTGTGGTCACAAAGCGTTGTTCTGGTTTGTATTCAAGAGAGTCCTCACTGTAGTGGAAATGTAGTGAATTTGTTTTTTTTATATCAGAAAGGTAATATGTTCAACTCCGAATTCAGATAACAATGTGGTATAAGATTTTTGGGCACAATAAAATGTTCGTTATGTCCAAGTTTAACATGTTTTGGGTGTTTTAGTCAACATAAAGTTGAAAAAAAATAAAAGAAAATGCATTAAATTTTCGTAAATGTATAATCTTAACTTCACTAGAAATATCATACAATTAGCGAACCTAAATGTTAATTTCAATAAAAAAAAATATCGTATTGTAACGAAAATTTAATATAATTAAAGTTTGATCCATTACGTTATTTTATCACAAGTAAGTATAATAAGTACCCCCTCGTTGGGCTAGTGGACGATAGTGCGACTGCCAATGGAGAAGTCCTGGGTTCAAATCCTAGGTCGAGTACTATTAGATTTTTTAATACTTACATTTTCTACTACCAATTTCTAGTAAAAACGTAAACGTAACATCACGCCTGTTGTCCCCGAAGAGGTAGGCAGAGGAATGTAGAACACTCCCACATTTCACCAGTTACGTGTGCGTCCCACTATGGAATAGGTGGTGAGCCTATTGCCGTACATCGGGCACATATCCAGACTCCGAGCCACCACTAGAAAATCTAAATTAGAAAATTTTAGTAGTGCCCGACCCGGGAATCGAACCCAGGACCTCCCGTTCGGCAGCCGCACATGCAACCAACACGACCAACGAGGCAGTCAATTTCTAGTAGTAACTCTGAATCTGGATTTGTGCCCGATGAAAGGCAATAGGCTCCCCCCATATTCCATAGTGGTAGATAAGCGTTATTGGTAAAACGTGGAAGTGGAACATCTTCTGGGATATTATAGGCGTAGTGTTAAGTCAAATAAAAAATATTTAAATTGACTTTTAAATATGACCCTAATGATCATCAACTATTATTACATGCAAGTATATTATTACTCGAAGCTTCAGGATTCATGATGATATAAGAAAAATCAAAAACTTATCAGGAAATCTCGAAATGAAACAAAATTTAAATTGAAAGGAAATGTTTTCGCCTTAACAACATATATCGTACATGCGTTACCAATACCTATGTTCCGGACGTTGAAAGAGGAATGGAAAAGTTGGACAAAGCGATATATCGTTATAAGAAAGCGGGAACAACAACACTAGTAACTCTTCATTATGTTTTGTCATCGAGAAACTTGGATATAAAAAGCTGAGAAACTTGTATAAAAATTATATGTTCTTATATAAAAATATTTGCGCACAAAATAGATAAATAATTGTAGTTTAATATAGTAAAAAAAGAATCAAATGACTGTGTTGGATGTGTTCCAATGTCTCAACACATGACCATCCGATCTATAACGATCTGAAACCAAAGCCACGGTGTCCAGACAAATTCGTATTTATATACATATAAATAACGCAAATACGAGTATAGTACATTGCATATAAAAATGAGTAATATGCCTTGGATACTCTGTTTGACCCGTAATTTTTTCATCAGACCTAACACGTGCCCCGACTTTTCAACATTAACAAGGCGAATGACGCCATTGCAAACTAAGTCCGCTGTTTTCCCAAATACATTGGTTTATATTTTTATATAGTAACACCTGGTCCCTTATATTGCAGGCAAACAGCACTGAGAACCAAATATGTCTGTTCTTGCTGGCATCTATTCTGACATTCGTCACTCTTTTCACACACTTACGCTGACTTCGGAGACTTAGCTGCCCCATTAGCCGGTATTTGAACTCTTGGTTAAAATATGTGACTTTTGGTCCTCTTGAGCACCTGTATTCATCAAGACTCGTATTACAAGTCACTCATTTAAAGAAAAAATACAATGGAAAGAAATTTGTTTAAGATTATCTAATACATTTTGTTACTATTTATAAATTTATAAGTACAATGACATGGAATAACATTTCTTACTTTCCAGATGTTCGCAGTAGTTCTAACAAAGATGTAGTCTTGAGATAGAGTGAACGACACCAGCCGTAAGTCCTGATCCCGTTTCTAGAACTCCTTTTTGTATTATACGTTACAATTATCACGTAAATATTAGAAATAAGAAATTGATTCCGTCTCCGAAATTTAATACGTCAACATGAAATATAATATTTCATAGTGCTGTAAATAAGCAAACGACTTATGCATAGATAAAACTTTAGTATCAATTTAACGAAAATGCTATTGTAAAACCTTTATATTTCATTTGATTACCAATTCAAATGTTTACAATTTAATTTCGTACATTGTTTCTGTAATCGTTCTCATTCTTTGTAAAGACAATACATTGTAAAACATCTCCAGTAGCTGAAGTTTGTGGAGACAAGAAATGATTTGTAGTCAATCGTCACACAGGATACTTAAATCTTAAGCAATTCAAATTCAAGCTGAGAAAAGCTTATTAGTGTGAGGTTATAGCAAATATGTAAGACAACGAAACTTTTGGAATGTTAATTAATTCGATTGACCACTTCTATTATTCACATTACATAATATCACGCCTCTTTTCCCCGAAGGTGTGTAGGCAGAGTAAATTATTACTGGCACTTTTCAAATTAATATGTCATCCGTCCCATGAGCTAAGGAGTAAGCTTATTGTCACACACAGAGCACAAATCCAGAATCCAAGCTAGGACTGGGAATTTCGAGTCAGAAATACTCAATAATATCTTGATCGACCCCTGGGTCGAACCCAGATACTCTTGATCAGCAGACGCACTTGCAACCACTAGACCATAAAGACAGACATTCTATGATTTAAAATAGAAATATCATTATCATCATCATCATCAGCCTATTGCAGTCCACTGTTGGAGATGGGCCTCTCCTGACGCCCATAATCTCCACACTGGGCATGCAGGTTGGAGATCGCAGAGCACAACTTCTCACATCTCCTACGCTGTTGCCCATAGGTGGTCAGGGCATTCAGCCGTGCCTAGTTAGGTCGCTCCATACAGCGATCTGCCAACGCTTGGCTTAGTATCCTCTTACGATATTCTGTATCCCGGCACGAAGTCATCCATTGTATTCTTACCCCGCCCCGAAACGGACGAATAAATAAATACATAAATAAAATATAATGAATAAATAAGATAATAAAGAAATAAATATTATTTATTTTTATTTATTTATTATATTTTATATCATTTGATATACTTATTATAACGAACGGAATGAAAAGCGGACTTAATGCTAATAGCATTCCCTGTAGTCTACCTTTGAGCTAAGCGGAGGAACATTAATACCCGCATAAAAAGTTAAGAGGGAAAACAAATACTTAGTTAAAATACAAAAAGTAATCTGTTTACAGACCTTAAGTGATTCTTCTACTTTGATCATTCCTAATATTTTTCTGCCTGTCCCGAAAGGTATCTGGCGTGACAACATAACTATAAAAAGAAATATTTATGCTTTTTGAAGTTAGGTGTTATTATACTTTTTAGGTTTAAGACTTTAAAAAACTCAAATCTCGGTACTTTCCGCTAGACGCACCTCTAGACCCATATACTTTACACATTACAGTATGTGTATTCTATTATCATAATTAAAAGATTCATTTCAGTTCGTAGTCTACGTTTGTTTTTGCAACAAATTATTTATGTGGCTATAACAAACTTTGTCCCTCGTTGACTGCCTCGTTGGTCGTGTTTGTTGCAAGTGCGACTGCCGACCGGGAGGTCCCGGGTTCGATTCCCGGGTCGAA
>DWDV01004006.1:0-10072 GCA_018245615.1 Mimoniades ocyalus
ATTGCTTTAATTATCAGTATAAAAGTACTATCATTTATGTGGTAAAATACAATATTCATTTATTACGCTATCGTACATAAACATGACAATTTATAGTACATTAAAAATTTTGCGCAGGCATACATTTAGTAGAAAGAGAGGGAGATGCTTCCTCTCCGCCGCGCCGGCGGTCTACTTTTCCTCCGTCTTACGAATTTTCGATCAGGTCACGTGACCTGGCACGAGTTTAACATTTTTTAGCCATCACAAAAAGTGCACAACGCCGCTAAACCAGTTTTCACTTTAAACATGTTGTAGTCAAAGTCTTATGAATTGATGGTATAACAGCTATGGAGATTACTCAAAATCTACATGAAATCGGAGCACGACACGACGCTCACGGCGTGCGCTTTTTACCGTTTGCCGAACGTGGTAAACACCACAGCTCAATAGTTGGCCGACTTGACGATATATGTAAGTGGATATTGTGTCACTACAAAACGAAAACAAATATTCTCGTAAGTCAAACGAAACGACGTTCCCGCAAATAAAATACAACTGAAGAAAAAATATTTTTTGGTGCATTACCACGTGGAACATGGTGGGCCAAGAGAACATAATAATATCAATAAACCTAAGAAATGCTATTTATATAATTATCATCATCATCATCCTCTGAGCGCTATCCCGGTTACGTCCTCACACTGGTGTGTGAGGACCCAGGGTCCGCTTTCCGGCTTCGTCTAGCCCACTTCGCACGGTCTTCGGCATCCTAAATGGTGAGTCCGTTGGCACGCATGTCATCCTTTAAGACATCAAGCCAGCGTTTCTTGGGCCTGCCCCGTTTTCCGATACCCGGCGGAGGCAGCATGGCGAGACATTTGTTCCCCACGTAGTTTGCCGGTCTCCGTGAGACGTGGCTACACCAGCGGAGGCGGCACTCCTGCAACTTGTCTGCGATGTCACGGACACGAAGACTGCCGCGAATGTGGGCGTTCTTAACTCTGTCTTTGCGAGTAACGCCACACATCCACCGCAACATCTTCATCTCCGTGACGCGCAGCACCTGCTCGTGTCGCTCTAGTACGGGCCATGTCTCGCTACCGTATAGAAGGACAGGCCTAATGATGGTCTTATAGACCTGTCCCTTCAACTTTATCGGCATTTTGGGGTCACAAATTACTCCCGTCACCTCACGCCATTTGGCCCAAGGCGCAGATATTCGGGCTTTGACGTCGTTGTCGATGTCTCCGGTTGCGCTAAGTACAGATCCCAAATACCTGACCTGGTCCGTCTAACCGTTTTTTACTAACAACAGATATAGTTCAATAAAAAAGTAGGGATATTTAATCTATTAAAATAATATTCTGTAACAACACGCTTAGGGTATTGAAATTACATCTATCACACAACTACCGCATCAAATTCTAACAACGAAATAAAAATCACTGAATTAATTTTTTTTGTTTGCAATAATACTGCATATATGAATGACATTCATAAGCATGACTGAACGAGTGAACGAGCATTCGTTTTTAATCTATGCAAGCTCAGAGACAGCAAAAGCGCGCTAAACGTTATGGTTGGTCAGAACGTCGCAAAACGAGCACTTTACGCCCCGCAGCCGCTTTGCTCTCTTTGTCGAATATTGAATTCCCGACCGAACACATCCGTATGTAAAAGAGGCAATTAAACTCATAAATCACTATATTTCTGCTTTTTCGCTTTCATTCCTGTTATGCTGCCGCTTTTCACTGACTTATTGCACCGCGAACAGGTAAACGATGAACTATTTCATTACGAATTATTAACAGAACAATTAAATCGATTTAATTTTTTTACCGATTTTTAATTTTTGTTAAGCAGTCCAGATATTTTTGTTAGTAAGTGCTGCTAGGGTTTTGCGATTCGGTTTGAAGAGTTTTAGCCGACAGCCAGAAATACGCATACTATATCATCAGACGTTAAAAAATATTGGATGATTTCGTATAAAAAAAATCACTCCCATCCCCAAAATCGATAATCTGGGGCTTAGATGCGGGTAAGCACGCGTAACCTTACATTTTTATTTGTATCATTTATGCCAAGCCAGCGTAACAGTGCCAAATTCATTTACTGTCATTTCCAGAAAAACATAGGTACTTTACTCACATTCGCCTATAAGGAAGTTTTTATCCAAATCTCGAATTCCTATTACATACGGTAATGTCCCATAATTTCTACCGCGCTACTCGCTGATGTTACAGCGTGGGCGATATGACTATACACCTGTGGATGGGCCACTGACATCGCCATTTGAAATATGAAAGTTGTTAAGTTGTATATCACCATAGCACCATTGTTTATGGCGTTTGTTTGTTCACGCCATGCGCCACCATCGTCGGTACACGTCTTAAATCACGCTGATAAATACTGCACACAATTGATATAGGTATTGTTGTTTTAGGAATTTTTTCGAATGGGTTTTTACGCTAATGTTATCAATGTACGGGTAGTTGTCCGTCAGAGAAATGTATGTATGTATTTAATTGTACCTACATTTTGATTCGCACTAATGGCATGCGTTTTTTTTAAAGTGGAGCTTGTAAGGATTTAAATTTAAAAAAAAAACATCTGAGTAAAGTAATAATATTTCTTTTGTTTGCTTTAATTATGTCAAAATCGGGATGACATCAAAATGATTATATTGATAAATTATTACAGTAGTTTTTCTATTAAATTATCATAGCTGGACTTGACATAATACCACTAACCGCTTATATATTTCCCTATGCAAATAAAATATTTTTCCTGCAATCACACGTATGTCAATAGCACATTAATCCTGGAAATGAGTTATTTATAACCGCACCAACTTATGCTAAAACCAATATAATTATAGATTTTTTGTTAGTATCTCTTGAGTGACTGCCTCGTTGGTTGCGTTAATTGCAAGGATACAGTTTGAATTTGGTCAATGTATAACTTCACTAATTTTCACACAATTGACCTGACCGAGTCTAGAGGTGACTAAATAACTTTTATATCGCGACATGTAACATATGAACAATGATTAAGCTGAACGCGTTGAGCCCACTTATTACATGCTCTAAGAACCTTCTATACAATATATCTATTATTCCCAGGTGCGCATCAAATGCCAGCGTGAGCGGCACTGGTCGCGTTTCCCCACGAGTGAGCAAAAGCATCATCATTCACCTCCGGGTGTACAAGGAGGCGCTGGCGGCCGGCATGGAGCCGCTAAGCGAGAACGGGCTCTGTCTCAGCGAACTGGAGCTGCACGGGGGACACCTGCACGAGTCGGTGGCCGCGTCCGTCGGCTCGGCGATATCCAGCCTCATGGGGCCACTGCACCACGAGCCCCAGCACGCGCCTCTCCATCACGCCCCACCCCTGCACCATGAACCGCTAGAGAAGCTTAAATGTAAGTCACTTAAATTATACGTGATAAAAAATTATATCAGAACACTAGTGCTATAAGTTCCTCGCTACTCATGAACTTAAATGTTACTTGAATATCCAAGTTGTCTTATCCCTATTATCAACGTAGAAACGAGTCACGTTAATGAAAATAATTATCGTAAATGTCATAAGCATTTCAGCTACGATGAAGTTGATGTTGTTTGAATAATATTTTAGCGTACAGAAACAAAATTTACAATCTCGAAGCGAGTAAAGAAAGTACGAGTATGTGTGTGAAGGCCAGGTTTTTCGGCCACGAAAATAACATAGTCATTGGATGGTATAGATATTTGATTAATATTTTACTTCGGACTCGCTTTTAGTAAAATTATTGGCCTGTTTTCATACTTAAGATATTAACAATATATAATACAATGAAAAATATCATTACATTTGTGTTACACATAACTGTGGTTCCAGCTGAACAAGGGTCTAATAAAAAAAAACTGGCAAGTTTTTTCATCACATTTGAATTTACAAAAATTACAAGAATACAGTACGATTACTACGTAATAACACTGTGAAAACATTGTTAACATAGTACTGAACATGTGTGTAGGTATATCCAGACATTTACTACGACATTATCGAAAACACACGTATCGTATGTATCCCTTCAATATTACCAATCAAGTTTATACTTTGTTTTCTGTGAAAAGCGAACGAGAATCTCTTTTATATTGGCAAATAAATCCCGTTTTAAACTCAACTGGGATAGTAAATAAAATAAAAGGGACTTTTCGTGTTTCATTCCAACAGCGAGAGCGAGACGCCCGGAGTCGTTCCTTCGTTTTATTTTTATGAAGATATGTAGCTTCTCAGATGGGGCGCCTGCGAACTGCTTCTCGTAGGGCAACAGTGTATTTTTTTGCAGTTCAATTACTACATGTCAGTTGGGACAACAACTAACATTGAACTTTTGTCGTTCATTATTCTGTACAAAATGTATGTTTGTTTGATAAAGTTAAATAAAGCCTGTAATCCCCAAAGAGGTAGGCAAAGGAGTGCGGTACACTCGAACATTTCACCAGTTACGTTATACGTTCCATCGTCGAATAGATTGTAAATCTATCGTCATTCACCAGGCACATATCCAGACTCCAAGTTAATATTATAATTTCGAGTTAGGAAAAACAATAATACCCGACCCGGAGATCAGCCTCAGGACCTCACTGTTAGCAGTCGCGCTTCCAACCAACGAGGCAGTCGTTTATTTTATACAAAAAATAGTTTAATAGTCAAAAACGACTTCTCCACATTTTACGTATAATATATTGGTGTCAGCGAAATCGGAAGAAAAAAGAACAAATTCTGAAGTTTAAAATAGAAGAACATAATAATAGACACGCGCACGTCGAAAACGCGTTCGAAATTCAAAATCGATGATTTTATTTATGGCGGTCGCGAAATAAAAATTGAGCGGGCGTCACGTGCGACGAGCGTGAAACGCGAACCGTGACGATGTGGGCTCGCTTGCAGTTTCATCGGCTTGTATACAAAATTAGGGATTATTCACCTCCGCCCTCGCTGACACGCAATTTTCTTTATTTCGCCGTGACACGACATGTCCGATATGTCTGCTTACGTCACGGGATACGACGTAAGATATACCGTTACATTTAAACATTTTGTAGCGCTCATTGTTTGTTTTGCGCATGATGACCATGCACACAACTTCCAAAACATTACAATATTGTGCGTGATCGAAAACAAAAATGGCTTGTTTGTCTAAAACAAGCTTTCGCTTTAATTACTAAAAATAACTCATTACACCGTTCCCTTAATGTATCTGATTCTATCTATGTACACAGAAGAAGAATAGTAATATTATAACCGGTCAATAAAAGTTTTATTATAGAGATATATTGCAAAAAAAATAAGCACGGTCAAGCAAACATTACTTAAAAAGAATAGGAAGTAACGATACGGGTGGGGTACTGTCGGCGAAACTAATCACATCGTTTTTACAATCGCATCACTAGCGGATTACGCACCCCAGCACACTAGCGCGTTCCAAGCCAAACATGTCACGCCTATGCTCTTCAATGTACCTTGAAAATAGAAAATTGTCAATAACATAGAAATCACTACACTATGTATTACGTAATGTTAGATAGTATTGATAACTATGGTTAAGATTTAGTCTCTCAATCCAGGGGTCTAGAGTTAAGCCCTCGCACCTGCAATTGTTACGAAATGGCATGAGTTTTAAAATAAAGTATCACTTAACATTACAGTGATGAAAACTACGAGTATCATAAGATAACATTAATAATTAAAGACTGGTAAAAAAGTATTTTCCATATTATTTTCTAAGGCGTGTGACGGCTACTAAGTTGGACGCACTGAGCTCTATTCCATTTTGAGACAAGACACGCATTCAAAATTGAAATGAAATAACGGTTGACAATGATGATTTAATCTTGATAGCACACTGTTATTACGAGATGAATCAGGTCATTCATGAATGTATAATATTGTGTCAGCTAACATTTCTCTCATAATAAACGACAGTTGTAATTAGAATTATCCCTTAATATAAAAACGTATGTCATTCCATGCGAAATTGCAATTAACACCTGCAAATTTGATTATTGTGGAGTTCACTCCTGACCAATCGCGCGACATGGCGCAGGGGAAGACAAGCATCGCGGAACTAATCGGATAGTTTTTACAAACACATCAATATAGGATTACGCACCCCTGCATGTTTAGTGACGCAATTAGTCACGTGGGGACAGGGGCCTCGACCGGCGGTGCCTGAAGTATGCTCTATTTCGATTAAAAAAACAAAATAGTATTTACAAATTCGATTGTAAGAATTTTTTAAAAATGTAATACTAATATAGCAATGGATGATACGCATTTCAAATTAGCATCATAAGAACATTTTTTTAATTCGATTTTTTGACTATGGGTAGACATATATTTTAAACAAACGATATTCAAATAGTCTTTGCGAAAGTTTCAAAGCGCTCTGCAACTGACACAAAAAGTTTCCAATCAGTACCATCTTCTACTTGTGGTCATAATTATGACATCTGCTTGTTTTTATATAAAATCCTATATAAGGCCCTATGCTACGAGGGAAACTGGTTGTGGGGGGGAGCCGGCCTAAGTCCCCTTCCATCTGATAAACGTTGCCTCTATAAGTTGTCACGTATGAACATTAAGCAATGGAAATGATTACTAAATAAATACTACATTTTCACTAATTATCCGAAGTAACAATGCAATATTTCTTAACGATATCTATCTCTGGTATTCATTCTTTTCTATACATTTAATTCATCTTTTTGAAACCTTTACCCTCCTTTTTCCGTAAAAGAGCATTTTTGCAATTTTGTTATAATAAAAAACCAACAAAGGGGTGATCTCTTTCAACGTTAATTTTATTAGTTATTCAAGTTAAGGGATGCTGCTAAATACCACTGAAGTTTGCTCTACTTTGCTTTTATATAAAATCATGATTTCTCTTATTTAAAATTGGATTACCATCGAGTGCATAACTACATTCTATTATTTTTATATTCAAACATTTTATAGATTTATCGGATCTCCATTTTATTATAAAAATGTATTAATTAACTGGTGAAAGGTAGGAGTGTACTACGCTCCTCTACCTACCTCTTCGGGGATAACAGGAGTGATGTTTTGTAGATAAGTAATTAAATAAATATTGCTCATTATTAATATTAAATGGACTATGTTCGTATCATTTGTACAACTATGAAGAGATTACTACGCGCATACATAAGGTACAATAGTAAATATACGTGGTTTGTTGCGTTATTGTGTGTGTGTGTGTGTGTGTGTGCGTCTGTGTGTGTTTGTTTGTGTGTGTGTGTGTATGTATATAGAAAACATAATTCTTTCATATATTAAACATAAAATTTTATGTAGGCATTAGCATTCGAAATTTTAATCATTTAAATTAAGATAAGTACCCACTTATTAAATACCTACACTCATTCTATTAATATTATTCTGGTCTTTTAAATATTGAATTATTTACATGTTATTAAAAACTTAAAATGTTTTACAAGCCAGAATCGCTGTGGCTATGGATCTTTTTAATTATTATTTTCGGTAGGTAATATATAAATGTAATTTTTCACTTAATGATATCATTGAAATTGTTATTGTATTACTCAATGGCTAGATAATTCCGTATAACGACATACTTTGCAGAAATAGCGTTAACTCTCGTCGAGCCCCGAAACACTGGACACCCATCCATCACCGCCATACAAAAAAAGACGGCTACGGTAATCATTTAAAGTCGATACCGATGAATCAAGTTGCGTGCCATCCTTCTCTATCACCCATATAAGTGTGTTCACTTCTCTTTCTGACCATAAAAAAACTATCCCCAAAATTGTCGAAGCATTATATTGCGATGATTAGAACGCACTTGCCGTTCCCGCCATTGAATTTAAATGGGGGATTAAAAAGCTGTGCATTCCATTTATTAAAACCCTATTGTGCATTACTTCATTAGTCAATTGCTGTCATCGGTGCGCTTTTGTTGCGATGTTGTACGTAGATTTTTTTTTAAAGAAATAAAAACGTCGCTTATAATGATACGTTTTCAGGTTCATTGTTCAAAGTATATTTTTATTTTTCATCCCTTATTATACGAAAAAATCAGACAGAATTTTCTCCTCATCCCAATTATTCGAGATGTTTTAAATTTTGCTTTTCATGAGATAAATTATTACTCTATGCCCTTGTAATATTGGAGTCTTTTCCATTTTACCTATTTACGTGTGGCTGTAATAAAAAATTTCTTTTTTAAATCGAATTGGTGGGATCCCAAAAAAATTGCGTCAACTCCAAATTAAATTATAATGCATAAACCAACATGATTCAAGCAGAAGTTACCTCGGATTTTCAAATACGGTAAAAAGAATCCTATCAGTTCTGCGTATGATATTGGCTCCAAGGGCTTATCCGCCGAAGATTGTTCCCATATCCCGAGATTTTTATAAAATAGGCGAAAAACACGTTTCGTGGCTTTAATTTTAAATTGAGCAGGTTTTGCGGAATCTTGCCAAAGCCTCGTTTGTCGCCGTTGGTTTTTTCACATCTGTGTTGCTAACACCAAGGATCTCGCAACGTTCATCGGGAAAAAATGAGGAACTAATTATATGGGATTTTGATACTTACGTACCTTATTTTATCTTCCCTTTTCAATAATGTGGGTGAGATTTTTTTCGAACGAGGATATGAGGTACCTTGTTATCGCATTCCGACGGTTCACGTGATAGTAACCTTCAAGCGAGTTTTTAGTATTCATAGATAAACCAATTACATACATATTTTGATTTGTAACTATAAAAAAGGTGAATGTTACTTAACATAACTGTCTTAGTATCATAACATAATGATTATACGAAACCTGAATTTCTAATTAGGATTGCCTAAGAGCAAACAGACCACTTGATATCAATTAGTCTTCCCTAATTGCATATAATAGTTCAAAAGAAAACAATAGAAGTGCTCTTCTAAGAAATCCATCACGATGATAGCATTTTAAATATATTTCTTCTACGAAGATAACAAAAATACTATTTAAAAAAACTCACATGTCCCCAACCAGGATGCTGCTTGAAAAATATTGTGAACGAACCAAAACTCATTGTAACATGTACAAGCTTCATTCTCTTCGCGTCGTTCACCTCATTGCTCAACGTGTTTGCAAATTTTCTCAGATCGTATTTTTTCCATTTGCGTCGCTTCTTTGTAGGAAGTATCTGAACTTGTAAAGTTATGTGATATCGAAGCGTAGTCCGAAAGATCCCAACCCAAGCGGGTTGGACCTCACGTCGCACCTCGGATAAACGAATGCACTGCATTATTCGAAGTACGGCGCCTTAATCCCGTACAAATATTTGGTTTGTTAGTTCGTGTGTTCGTGTCTCGGCAGATTACGAACTTTATCTCGACGCGCCTAAATCTGACCGGTGACAGCTCCGTGCATCCTCCAAGTTTTAAAGGACGATGAGGGTACACATATTTTACCTCGGAATTGTAGATAGTTTTCGTTGCAGGTTTAAATTTATTGTAGGTGAAAATGAACAAGACGTGACATCATCACGCCTGTAATCCCCGAATAGTTAGGCAGAGGAATGTAAAACACTCCCACGTTTCACCAGTTGGGTTTAGGTTGCACTCTGAAATAGGTGGAGAAAGAATATATGATTAAATGAATAAGAAATTATTTAAACCACCTTTAACTACATTTTGTCATCATCAACCTTTTTATCGTTCCTCTATTCGATACGGATCTCCTCACAAAATTAGAAAGGTTTTTAGTTGTAGTATTTTATTATTAAACAATTTCTGATAATCTACATACATAATTAAAATATATAGAAGCTATAGCGATCAACGGAAGATCATATTGAAGGATTTCGTATAAATCTGAAATTAGTCGGGCTATCCCAAAAAATAAAAATGAGTAAAACGGGGACACATCTTACTTAACAGATGTAGGTATTATAATATTTATATATAATTTATGATATAACATCAAGAAAGTTATTTAGATATAGATGTATGTAAGTACATCGATTATGGCATTAGGTGTGTTGATCTCTTTATAATTAATGTCACGAGAATCCACTTC
>DWDV01004007.1:0-10070 GCA_018245615.1 Mimoniades ocyalus
GTAACCGGTGAAACGTGGGAGTGTTCTGCATTCCTCTGCCTACCTCTTCGGGGATTACAGGCGTGAAGTTACGTAATTAATTTTATAATAATGTCTATATTTTCCTTACAGTACAATAAATGTTCATCTTTGATTAAAGAAATCATCAAAAATTACACATTTACAGAAAGTTCTGTGTAGTGCCAGTCCACAATCCGCCAACTTCACCTCCCTACTCTCCAATGAAGGAACAGTTATTCCAAGAAGCAGTTGAAACCCTCCAGCAACTCAAGACCACTTTCTCACCCATCGAGAAGCTCCTCGTCATCCGCAGCACCTTCCAAATGATGACCACCGCAGTGCAAAAGGAACTGGGTGAGTTTTACTAACCATAGCAATATATAACCCATTGAATAGATTGATGTTTATTTTATTATTAGGACAATGCAGTCATGTTGACAGATTGAGACTAACTTAAGAATAAAATATTAGTAATTCATTTATAATTTTGGGAGGATTGTCCATAAGAAATCATTCAATCAAATATTTTTTGACATACATACAAGTGGGCAAACATGCTAATTACACATTGGTATTAACTTTGGGTTTTGATTTTATTCAACTAGAAAGTTAAGGCCTCTTATGAACACAGTTAACAATTTTTTTTGTATGAAACATTGAAGATTTTTGGATTTCTCATTCAAGCAAATTTTGCTTACATTTTACTTTAACACCAAAACACAATAACAGCCCTCACTTATACATAGAAAAAATTTATACTTGTATTAAATTCCAGGTCAACAATACCTGTGGAGTATGGATGAACTGTTCCCGGTGTTCCACTTCGTCGTGGTCCGAGCTCGCATCCTGCAGCTGGGCTCTGAGATACATTTCATTGAAGACTTCCTCGAGCCGGGCATGCAGCACGGGGAGCTGGGGCTCATGTTTACAACACTTAAAGTGAGTAGTTATTATCATTTTATTGTTGTGAAATGCTGGCTTCCATTTATTAAAAGACTTTCCTAGTCTCAAAACACAGGGAAACTTACCGACTACCTTTTTCTTGTATTATGAATAACCCTTATCAATATTTAATGGACCTATTTGATTGAATGAGTGGGGTTGCAACATTTGTTTTTTCATAACGAAAAATGTTTTAACCACTTAATCTACATAAGAGAATTTTAGTGTATATATTTTTCTTTTATTGCTTTTAGTGTAATGATTTTTACTAAAAACCTAAAAATATAAATGGAATAATGAAAAAATAATTTATTTATAAGAATATATTGTTAATAACTAATAAATAAATACATATAATTTGGTCTAACTAAAAAGTAATATACAAGTAATATGGCCACATGTACATTTCTATTTTTAGTCCAATTTCTATTTTTAATACAAATCTTAATGGTCTCTGAATAGTTTGGGGAGTATATTTGGTCATATTACTATTCAACAAGAAAAAATATACCAGTGCTGTTCTTATCTTATAGACTTGAAATTTAAACATTACATAATTTCTCTTCTAGGCATGTTACTTCCAAATCCTGCAAGAGAAGATGTCGATGAACTAAATGTCTCTTTATTTTATAACATTATAATGATCTCGCAATATACGTGGTGCATCGTGTTATTTTTTGTGTAGGTAGTTATAGTTATTCGGTTTAGACTAGATGGCGTTAGTAGTACCTACTGTTTTTCCGATCCCAAATTAACAATTAAGATCTCT
Organism: Mimoniades ocyalus; assembly: GCA_018245615.1. Lineage (NCBI taxonomy): Eukaryota > Metazoa > Arthropoda > Insecta > Lepidoptera > Hesperiidae > Mimoniades > Mimoniades ocyalus. The sequence goes on from DWDV01004007.1 coordinate 1,712, forward strand.
CTATAAACTTAGATACTGTTCTCGTCTCGTTGAAACTTTTAGACATAGGTATATACAGTCAAAGTTGTTAACGAGTTATATATCTCATTCTAAGTTAAATGCAACCTATTGTTATTAAAAGTTCGTTGTTCTCTGTACGGTGATAAGCTTAGATTTGTTATGTAATTATGGTAAAATCAAAATTATTTTTACTTGTATATTAGTTATCATCATATCCACCTGCACAGACCCTAAAATTAATATCCATTAAACAATTTTTTTAACAAATATGTTCTAATAAAATTATATAGATCAGTTTACAGTATCACAGGTTATTGAAATTTATAAAAAAAAAGATTTTGTTATTTTTTAACCAATTTTTGACCAATAGTAACACTACTAGGTGTCATACTTATGTACTGTCATACATGTCATATGAGTAGCAGTATTTCTTGCTAATATTGTCCACCTTTTAAATTGCCTGTTATTAAAAATACGTTCAGTAACAATAAATTTCTCATTGTGTTGGCAATACTAAAGGCAAGTTGGCCTTACGTCGTTTACATACGTAAAATTAGCTGCGTAATTTTTTTACGCACTAAACAAAAACGTCAAATTGTTGTTCACTTTGTATAATAATATGTTTATGAAATAATTGTCTAGACTTTTCCAGGTTCATTTAAACAATCCTTGCCAGAAATAAGATTCGATGAAAGTGATTTGTTACTTCTATTCTAGGTCGGTTCAAATTTTAAATTGATTTTTTTCTTCGTGATTCCTGAAGAGTTGTATATAAATAGCTTTTCTGTGTACATTGCGAAATATAGAATCATTAATTTATTGCCTATTAAAGTCACTTTATTTTTCTTTCTGTTTTTCTCTTTTTCTCCTTTCTATGTATATATCTATTATGTCTTACATTGAAATAAGAGGTAAGGAATACTAGGGCTTACTTACGGGTTAAACTTTAAGATTTCTTGCTTTCCTGCTAAATCTGAAAATATTGCTTACCCGTAATCCCTCTAATCTCCACACGTCAGAAACTATCAAAAACGCTTAAAACATAGTGAACTTCTTTGGATTATGACTTCACTACTAACAATAACTGTTTCATATTAATTCTTACTTATTCATAAAAATTTTCACATAACTTCTCGATTATAAGAAAATGCGACATTTAATATAATTTTTATATCAGTTGACTAAATATTTTTTTTTAAACATGACTTTCCGTTTTGACCCTAAACAGTTTTCCTTTCTTTTTCCGTGATAATAATTGTATTGCTTAAAATAAATGTGATAAGAGAATATTATTTATCTTCTGTGTTTTAGGCCTGCGTCAGTTTCGTTTATTTTGATCTAATCATTTGCTTTATTTAAAAGTTATAAAAAAAAACAAAATTTTATTGTAACAAGCTTTCCTTGTAAAATTTATTTCGTGCCAAAACTAGATGCATATTATATTTGCGTCCTATTTGATAAATTGAGATTAGTAAGTATTTGAGAGTAGAATATATCTAATATTCGTAGATATGTAAGGGTTATTGATACGGGGTTTATTGAGTCTTAACAGTTTCAAACCGATATACATTCAAAGTGAAAATGTATTGAATGTGGTACTTCCACTAAATATGCGTAGACTGTCGCAGTCTGTGACAACAAAAGGCTGACGCACTTAACCAGGAGATAAGCACTAAATTCAAACAAGGGGCCTGTATGTCCTGTTTCGCTTATGTAGTCCCGTTCACAGGAAAGCATAACCACATTTAATTAGTAATGACTCTGGGTTGTAACTAGCCTGTTATTGTAGCGTTATAATTATTCGCCCTTGTAAATATTGCCCGCCCTTTTGAATATTGAATAAAAAGCAATAAACACTGTTCAATAATGTAGCAATAATTTAAGTAAATCTTGATATAATGTATTTATAATATATTAATGAATATTTTTCTCACGATATACACATGTTCAACAATTATATGTCCGATGATATGATATATCATGATATCTAATGTTATAATTATATATAAATGACTGTTATAATTATTTGTAAATTTATTAAGTGCATGGTCAAATCCCACCCGTTCTAGTTTAGTCTATCTGTCAGATTGTGTATGTGTATTGTCTGTAAAATGACATAGTATTGCCACAGATTTAAGACAGTTTTAAAATACCCGTAGTCATTATTTTAGTCAATTGCTGTATTTTTAGAGTATTTTAAAATAGTGTTACGTGTAATATTCTTTATTTATAAACAAACTGTTAAGTTCGTTGTAGCTTTAAAAAAGGTGCCGTTATAATTTGCAGGCTTTAATTTTTTAAATTAATTTTATAATAACTTGCATATATTTTTTGGTTTTTCTTAAGTCATGTAACAGCCCAAAGCTGAGTAGTACAAATGTTCTAGTACCATGGGCGTGGCCGCAGTGGAGCGAGAGGCAAGGGCCATTGGTCCCTTCGCCCATGCGAAGTGCATGCCAAGTGGCATTATGTGTTGCAATGGCAAGTGCCATGTGCAACACATAATGAAAGTCAACTTACCATATCATATATGCGATAATTATATTGAGATAATTATATACCCTGTCAATATAGAATATCTCGTGTATGTAGTTGAAATTGTTTAAAAGAAAATAAATATATAAAATTGCCAGAAAAATACCTCATTGTATTTTCATTTCGTGCAATAAAATTCTTACCCATATACCCCACGTGGAAAACTGGTACAAAATGACACACCGACGCTTGTTTATTAAGGCTATTTATTTCATTCCTTTAAAATAACATACCAAATGTCTCTTTTGTACAATGTTATATCAAAAATGTACACCACTATATAAATTTCGTGTTAGGTAAATGTTACCCAGCCACTCGCGTGGTACCTGCCTGCCTCGGGGGTCGGAAACCACCTAAATACAATTGTATGCCACTCGCTTGAATAATCTCTTATTAGGTACCTACATAATGTTCACAATTCACACGTCCGTCATTCTGTACAATATATCTAGACTATGCCAACACCTAAATATGATTGTATCAATTCATTGTATTTAAAATTGAATCTTATTATTTCAAACACACCGCCGAGTTAGTTAATAAAACCACAACGAATCTCCAACAAATATTGCACTCTCACGATGATGATGGTGGCAACATTTAAAATACGATTTAAAAAAAGCTACATATATATATATAATATTCTAATACCTCATTGTATTTTCGATTTGTAGTCATTGGATTTTTGATTCGGTTACACAATATTTATACATTTAAAAATTCATAATAACGACTCTATTACAATTAAAACTTAAAATCCGGTATGTGTTAAAACTATAATTATGTTGTAATAGCATGTGGTTAATGCTATATATTAAAATTTTATTAACATTAATTGACAATTTATGTGTAGGAGGTACATTATAATAAAGACAACGACACATTTACAGGATACGCTCGCTAGAAATCATATATAAAATTGTTATTTGCTCACAATCAAGGGAGACAATCATTGTGGAATACAATACTCATAATTTTTATTAAAACTTATTGGCTATTAAAACGAACACGAAATGGAATTCGCGACTCTTTAATTCGACTTTTGTATGAAGACAAAACTAAGAATATATTCACCCGATCTTCAGACTATTAGTTTAGTTACGAATAAAAAAAATAGTTATGCGTACTATATCGCACGACTTATAAAATACGCCCACAAAAATCGTCTCAATTGAACCACGTGACGTAAAGGCGGTTATACACTTGACGGTTCGCATCTATACGAAATAAAATAAAATATCCATCTTCATTTATCACAAACGACATTACACAGCACGTTCATAACAGAAATCGACGGACCGATTCGCACTAAAGCGTAGCCAAGTGTAAAAGACCCTTAAGCGCATAAGAAAACGTTACAAAGAAACTTCCAAGTTCCACGTCTATCCTAATGGCTAGAATTTGATTCCGCGGACGTTTAAACCGATCGTATCTAATGAGTCATGTAAGATATGTGGTACAGCATAAGCACAACCCTATATTGTAATAATAATCATAAGTTTACATCCACATAAAATGATCTCCTGACACACCATTTCACATCTTGTTCGTCGTTACGTTCACCGCCACGCATGCTATTTCACTTTGTACTTTGTTTACAAGCAAAATAAAAATCAATGTGTAGAGAAGAAATCAAATTTTTCCAGTTCCCGAGACATTATACACTAATCTACGGAAGGAACAAGGCTCTATAATAAAATAGACGGAGGGGACAATTTGTAATAGAATGAAATGACTGCACTATTGATACACACGTACAAATGCCGTGTACATTAAGCCCTACCGTTTAAGTTCACATCAGCTGAACAGGTAATAAAGCTAAAATCTAAAAAATTAACACAAAAAGATTTCACGGCGGATTCATTTTAAACACTATTTCGGGTATTACAAAAAACAAAACTAAATACAAAATATGGCCACCCTCTTGTTCCAAATCATAAAAATAATAATTGTTTTTTAAAGCACCGCGAAAATCAACGAGTCCTGTAATTATTGGAAGAGTAAGCTCACGACACGATAACATTTACTATACAAATGTCACTTTACGTCTACATCATCATCTCGATTTAATATCTATAGAACACGCGCGATGAAAAACTTACATGCAAAAAGGAGCGCTCGCATGCCGTCTCTCTCGCACTTTACGGAACACACGCAACGTGAACGAGACAGACGACAGCGACCGCGGCGTTTTCGTACATTGCTTTCTTTAACCGCACGGGTTATCACTTATACACAAGTATTAAATTACGATAATAATATGTATACTATATAAAAACATATTCTGCAAAATTAATTATACAACAACGAACACCTTAATCTCTCTAACACAATGTTAAGACAAAATTAAAAGATTTAAAAAAAAACTTCATTATACACAATAAAAATAAGACATTATTAGCAAAATATCAATCGAAATTTATTGCATGCCTTAAACCGTTTTTTTCTCATCAAACTATCATCATAAAATTCCTAAAGACAATAATAAACATGGACGATTTTCAGTGTCAATGCGTTACGGTACAAGGGTTGCATTCTACGCGTAGAGATGAAGTTTTTACCACACAGGAATAGTTTTTAAGAAATCTAATTTGCACACAGATAATTCGTATTTTTTTTACTAACGCCTTTGTAGAATCACTTTGTTTCCTTTAGTTTAACCTTGATAACGATCTTGGGTTCTGATATATTATCCCAATTTAGCGAGAAAAGTGTACCTGCATTACCGGAATATAATACCCGTGGAAATTGCATTAAATATTAATGCTGAATACAGACTCACAGTCAAACTAAATCTCAACGTGTAGACTACACGCAAATATCATTGTATACAATAAATTGTGGGATGGGCAGGGGTGGGGGGATTAAGTAAAGGCTATTTCACATGTAACTTTTGATATACAACTAAGGACGTACTGTTGTATAGGCATTCTTTATATGTTTTACAGAGCGGATATCTGTCAACCTATAAAGCTTTTAATGCAACAATTCACCCTGGAGGTACACAGGGATCACACGCTAATTAGCCCTTAAACAAGCCGTCTATAATGACCGCGACGTAGGGGAGGACGCATTTCAACATAACGCTTAACTATAAATCAACGTATATATTACTATAACAATCTAAAACTAAACGTTAGTACTTACAAATAAATGCTTTCTAAGAGCGTTTACGCTTTATCCGACACGATATCGTCATCTTGATCCGGTACGTTATGCAAAATTCGAGACCGTTCTATACACAAACCGATGACCGGAAGTTCCCCGGAGAGGTTGTTTCTTTCCTATATACAAACAGCTTAAATAAACCAATACGCAAATTACACGCATAAATAATTGTATACACCAAGTCTATGTCGTACATTTGTAACTGAATAACAACATCTTAAAGAGCCAAAACATCGGGGATCGACGACGATATCGTACCGGACAGTGAGTAAGCGCTCTAACGTGATTACGAAACACGAGAGCCACACAGATATTCATGTAAATATTTACTGTATAATTTCATTAATGTTATTGTTACATTACATAACTTCTGGCCAAAATATCACGCGTTAAAAAGCACAGAACGATAAGGGGGACTTGAAATAAAACGCCTATAAAATTCCCAATGTCGCTTATATAAAATATTTTTAAAGTGACACAATACTTGCATATGGACAATAAGTTTACTCAAGTCCGGAAACATACACACAAGTGAATATAAATTCAACCACGCTGCTTTAGCGCAGTTGAATAATATTTGAGACAAGACTAAAACTAAACAAAACAATAAATAAGGAATGTTAAGAGAGCTATCAAAGAAACATCGGGAAAATCTAGTTTTGAATATTTCAAGATTATTTCAACGTTTATATAATCTCACGTGGTCATTGTAAATCTTAATGCATTTGTCTACCACACCTTACACAGGAGGGCTATTTAAAATCGACCTTCCAGACTGGATGTTCGAAGCATCATTATGGACCTATACATTAAAGCATATTTCAATTATTATTCACGTATGAATTCTTCGCTATACCATTCACACACACAGTCCAACGTAAAAAATTACATCGAATACTCATGTGGCTGTCGCGAGGGGTACCTTGTTATCCAAATCCTATACAACTATGTGTGTACAAACAGAACGATTAATGCTGTTTGTTAATAGTAGTGAAGAATATTAATGTACACTTTAGCAATATGCTTCTGGACGTTAAAACGTTGGCTTTCTTTATGTTGGAGTAACATCGAGCTATCATTTGACATATTATAGGGTTGCCACTACACATAATGGTAATAATGTTGTATTAAAATTTTCGAGAATATATTTAAATAAATACGAATGCGAATTGACCATTGTAAGATTTCGTCGTCTCAAATTAGAAAAAAAACTTAAAATTAAAATAATGTTATTAATTTACACAACGCTGCCTAAGATTTGTTAGACGATAATAGCTATTCTTATAAAATATATTTTTTACGTTGGCATCAAATCATAAAATAATACACCTTCCCTTTAGAAAGCACAACGTATAATTTGTTTACGTCCAAAATTAAAAAAATATTTCATAATAAAACATTATAAATGTAACATGATGTATGTTGCCAGTGACAAATAACCAATAATAAAAAAAATACAAGAGTATAACGTAGAGTTATTGTTTACATGAATCAAGTCAACGTCCGAAAGCGTATCGCTAAGGCCTTGTGACAACGACAAGTTTATTGCTATCTCTTTCGTTAGCACAATGAATGATAAGGGAGGCAACAGTGACACGATAAGAGGCGCCGGAGCGGAGCGTGCGAGGGGAGCGGGAATGAAATCGCGTCGGATTGATTACAGGTGTAAAATAAAAACTCAAAAAGGTATAAAATTAACAAAAAGTTTAAAACTTACTCAATTATTATTACAAATCGTTATAGTGTAATTATAATATAAGAGGGTATTTACATACACCGGCATCGTAGTCACTAAATAACAAACTAACATTTACACGTACATTATGAAAACAATCGATTAATTTAATAAAATTATTAAATCGTCGCTTAAATCGAACCCGGGTTTAATTAAACATTAATTGATTATTGTTTCGTTCATTTTATCATTTTTAAGTTAATAAAAAATCTTATTTACAACGACGCCTCCTACAAAAACAAAATCGTAGATAGATTGCTTGTTTAGAAATTAAGAAACATAATTGTATTATAAAATATTAATAAGTATTAAGATAAAAAAAAAGTTAATAAAATATAACCGTTGTTTTGCTAAGCAATTAAGATTAAACAATAATAATAATAATAAATAAGTCGGTCGTATTGCCCAGCAGTGGGCGGTCGCTGTATCAGTGTAGTTGTCCTGTCGCCAACATAGAGGGCGCGCGAGTTGCTTAAACAACTAATACTGGAAGCACCATTTCATATACTTATTTAACACCTAATTGATCAAATCTTAGTTATATTCCGATACAATTTTGAATTTTGCTTTCATGACTATCACACATACAACTACACAGACGAGGCGAATCGGTTAGAATCATTGCTAGCGGCGAAAATCAGTTTTATTGATAACGAAAAAAAACTCTGATAAAACACTACTAGGGCACAATTATATCACATTTATCACTTATATTAAATAAACCATACACTTCTTATGACGCTTTAACATAAGACGGAGAAACAAAAATTAATTCGCCTTGCAATGTGTAGTCGTCGGGAAGTGAAAAAATATTTTTTTAAATTTACAATAGCATGATTTTTTTAGTACAATAATTCCGTGTAAAATGGCATCAAACTCTACAAATCTAGTTAATACTGAGACGATTACATTCATAAGCAA
>DWDV01004008.1:0-10070 GCA_018245615.1 Mimoniades ocyalus
CACGACCAACGAGGCAGTGGACCAACTTTAATTACTTAAATTACTTTTAATTACTAATAATTACTTTTAATTACTTTTAATTATCAAAAAAATTCTAAAACTAAGTCTGGCGCAAGGTTTAGAAGTGAATACCTATAGTATTGTTGGAGATACTTTTTTTTCATTGTAACTTAACCACCATACCCCGAAAAAGGTGGCTTTAAGGATTCAATCGATTATAATCCATTGTTAAAATATTTTCAAAACAACATTCCAATCATAGGCGGAGGTGCGGGCGTCAAGATTGTAACGAATATGACCCTGATTCTTCCATTCCACTCTTCAATAATAACCAAATGCTAAACCGTGAGAATAAAATTAAAAATAATCTATTCAAATATTAATTTTCCACGAATTTAAATTCAAAAAGAATATTTCAATTGTATTTACAAGTTTATGTAGATGTATAAGTATATAAGCACTAAGAGCATCGTGCCACCCACAGCGGCAACTTCGCTTTTACTGGCTAGCGACTGAATTAAATCGTTTCATTAATAATTTTCTACAAAGAAACAATAAAAACACTTGCCGTGACCAAAGGGTAATTAGATGCAAATAGCTGTAACCATTTCATTTATATTTATATTTATATATACATACACACATAGGTACATACATTAATCGTAATGGTTACGGAGAATTATTGCAAACTTACCTCTAGTACTTTAAGGAAGGGCGTAATTTTTAAAGGTGTTAACAAATTGGGTGCTAATTTAACATCCTGAGGCGGGGAGTTCCAAAGTAATACAGTCTGTATGGTAAAGGAGAAATTGCCATTGCTAATTAAGGCTTAAGAGAATGTGTAAAAGTACCATAATAAAGTAAATGAAAATACCTATTGTAATTTATGTCATGATGATCTACTCGTATAAAACTCAAGAATCAAGTCTTTAGTCATAATCACATTCAGATTAACACAATGAATGATAATCATGATTATTATTATTAGTGTGACCGCGACCTACCGTCGCTGGCGCAGGTGGTGGCATCCGCCACACGAGGCGTCCTTAACCGTCTCTGACAAAGCTCCTGACAGATATATTAAATAATGGCCGGCCTAGCCTTTGGAGGCCTTAAACGCCTATACGCGTGTGTTTGTTCAGTAATCAATCAGTTTAATAGTATGCGAGAGAATCGTAATTTGCAATTTGCGTCTCAGATGTTAGTTTTTGTTGGACCCGCTTACAAATGGGACTTCTCACGAAGTATAGTCATTAAGACGTTGAGCGTGTAATGCGTTGAATTGTCTATTAGTTTCATGTTTGCTGGAACTATTTGAGACAGTTTTATTTAAGCTTCGGTTTCAACCTCGTTCATGATATCGTCCTCCAGCTAGAGATAATTTCAATAGGTAAGCAAAGATTGTCATTGTGATATTTTATTAAGTAGGCATTCATATTAGCCGGATTTGACCCACATAGCTTTACCTACATTATGTTGCAATCACAAAACCTTTAAAAAAACGTCGATTATTATAATAGTAATTATTCAGTAGAAGTGATCAATTTTAAGTTTAGCTAAATAAAACAGGTTCGCTGTATGTTTTCATCTCATATTATACATATTTGAATACCAGTGGATTGATTCGTATGCATACACAAGTATTATTTCTTCATGTTTTTGCTTACGAATGCTGGTGATCATATTGTAATTGGCGATTATCTGTTCGCAATAAAGCAGTACATAGTTAGGTACTGCTGGGCTAAAGAATACCAAACACAACATTTTAGCTGCCATATACACAATCGACGTTAGTTTTCCAGGATCTTAGTAACGTATGTAATGTCGATTGTTTACAATAAAAAGATGCATATATTATATCGATATCATAAGATTTTATTACTGGAATGCGGACACCTTCTATTATTTTAGAATATTAGCATAATTATGTTTGTATTTTATTACATAAGTTTTATTATACGCATTTTGATAAAGTCGAAATATACGATGATTTTAAGCTCTCATGTTTTAAGATATTGATGATAGGTCTGATAGTCAAGATGCTAAAGTAAAGTAATAATATTATTGTTAATCCATTATATAACAGATATTGAGTCTGACCTTAATAGCTTCCACATTTTATGTTGTCTAGGATGAACATCGTCATGAATCAGCACATCATCAGCGCATTGCGTGGTGAACTCGTGCCGACAGCGTGATACCGTATTCAAAAGATAATGCGTTGTTTGGTTATCATTATCAGATTTTTGTAAATTTCCGTAACTGGTTATTATCACGAGCGAACAATTACAATCTTAACATGCGCTACTTCGATAACATATCTGTGTGTACACAAACACGATCTTCATACGCCACGCATTTACATATATGCTTTGTTAATGCTATCACTCGACAATAGAACGTGCTCCTCGCACTGGCTTCTGACATTTGTCATTTATAACGTCTGTTCGATACATTGAAACACGTTGGCCTTGAACTTCAAAGCGATCAGATTACCAAACTCATTTAGCGAGGAGATAATATTTTAAAAAAGGCCTCTAAGACATTTCACGACGCCGCTGGCAAATGAGGTCAGAAGGCACTGCTCGTTCGTTCGCCGGTTCGGCTCGTTCTCGGCAGAGCACCGACCACAAATGTCACGACATTAACATATATGCACGGGCGTCTCCGGCTTGTTTTAAATACATATCGTCCTCCGACATCAGCGACTCTGAATTCTTCATAGTCCACAGCAAAATCAAAATAGTAGATCTTCGAATTGAATCGAAAGGATTCGTGTACGAGCACATAAACGGATATTCAGGTGATGCGGGGATAAATGTCACGAGCCATAGACAATTTTTAGTTGCGCAAGCCGGCTCGCCACTGGTAACTACTGTTGTACGCTTTTGACCAATTGCTTCCTTTTACGTAACAAAGTATTACAGTTGGAAATATAATATACATATTTGCAACTATACGGTGACCTTAATTGCCGGAACCATCGAGTGAACTGTGAGCGTCTGGAACCACGGTACTTAAAAAAGCATTAGCTTTTACCAACATTAAAAACTTGAGACGATTTAATATGGCGCGCTGTTTAAAAACGTATTCGAAATTTAAAAATTATTTACTTCGTTGAGACAAAGGCGTAATCTACACATTAACAGAACATTATTAGATAACATTAAGTTGGTAACATATCGGATTAATGTAATATTGAACAGCGTGGTGATATTACTTGTAATACGTGCAAACGTTAATAACATGTCATGTAATTTAAATGAAGAGCACATTTTTAATAAGGTTTTTAATTCCTAGATTGCCCCATTGGTCGTTTTGGTTACAAGCGCTACTGCCAATTGAGAGATACTGAGTTGAAATTCCGAGTTGGGAACTCATGGATTTTTCTAACTTAGTAGTCTAGTAGTGACTCGAAGCCTGGATAGGTGCCCGATGCATGGCAATAGATTCACCACCTATTCAAGTGTGACTTAAACGTAACAAGTCAAAAGTGGGAGTGTTCTAATTTCCTCTGCCTACCTTCGGGATCACAGGCGTGATATTACGTTAAGTAGCAAACTAGCAGTGGTCGAAGTTCGTTTAAATTTACTTAGCATTTACTTTTATTTTATAAAATTGTTACACCAAAAGTATTCATGTATATCAGAATTCCACTAGCGTCTATCTTTCAAATATTTTGCGAAACGTCTGTATCCATTTCTTTAACTGTTATTATACACGCATACGTTATGAAATGAGCCCAATTTTGTATAAATGCGTCAACGAATCTTTTCTACCGCCTAAACTGCATGTTAACAACACATTGCTCGCGTGGTCACTTATTGGAAGCTCGACAAAAAATGGCCATAATGACACACACGACGTAACTTAGCAGAGCGCATAATCACTATTATGATAGTACGACTTCGTATATGTAGAAAAACTTCAAACAATTATTTAATATATTTTTTGTTTTACCTAAAAAAAAAGTAAAAAAAACCTATTCCATCGTGGGACTTAAAAGTAACTGGTGAAACGTGGGAGTGTTCAACATTCCTCTGCCTACCTCTTCGAGGATTACAAGCGTGATGTTATACCTAATCACATTTTAGTCGTTCTAACTTTGTAGACACGCGTTGATCATTTATGTCACATGTCATTTTTATAGACATGCCATTATGAGCTGTGTCATGTTATTATAATAAGCAAATTATAAACATTCATGTAGGTCAGCTTCTTTTTTTTTTAAATGTTTGTGTATTAAACGTTTTTGTTTTCATTCTTGATAATTTCAAGTACTTTATCATAAAGTTCCTTTGACGGCAATAGAACTTTGTATTGTATATTTTTAATTACTTACCTCGTTGGTCGAGCTGTTGAAGGCCCGATTGCTGTGCGAGAAGTTCTGGGTTCAATCCCGGGTCTAATATCAATACTATGAGACAGGATTTTAAAGTTTTTACAAACAATGTTTTTAGATTGTTTTCTACAGGCATATCAAATAGATTATGCACATCAGTAACTTACCCCATATAATTTTGCCGTAGGCATATTGTGTGTCAATATTATTCAAACTCATAACTAAATAATTCGTTCAATCTTACTCTATCTCAGATTAAACACGCTGATTTTAGAAACCTAACTTCAGATGACAATCCTTTTTATAGTCCTTTAAAAGCTTATTATATGAATTGTAAAATTTTAAAAGCAGCTTTTAAAAGCTTGAAAAATTAGCATTTCTATTACTATGCATTTAAAATTCTCATTTATCTTAGTATTAATGTAAAACTGCCAATAAAATTACGTGAATTTATTTATACAATGAGTGCGTCTATTAGTTAATCATTTTCATGTTACGACCACCTGATTACGATGTCACAAAAATCTGTGGATTTCCAATTTAAATACATAATATGTATTTTTAAAATATTAAACTATACATATATTGTTATTTTAATTAATATGCCAAGAAAGCGGTTAACGTAATATTTGATATACGAGTATATTCTTAGTGGGATGGGGGGTAGCAGGCGTTGAAAAATTATAAAATTCGTCTTCTGTCACTATAACGCCGACGCGTGTCGTCTTTGAATACGAAATGAGCCTTTGAAAGAGGTATGGGACAAGAAGACAGTTGCACTTTTTATTATTGTATAAATATTTAATTCAACACACGCCGTATCTTTAGTGAAACTTGCAATAAAACTCTTTTGTTAGTCAAACACGGACATAACCGTAAAGATATTACTTAACCAAAATAAATTAAGTAACGTTTTAAATTCGAAGCTTTAGACTGGCGTTAAGATAATTAAACATCTTGTCAGCTTTGTTTATATCGAGTGTGAATAGTTAATTAATTTGGTATTTCAAAGCTACGGTATAAATTTTAATGACTACATATGCCCAATATGATAAAAGCATTAAGTGACTAGGTCACACATGGAAACAGCTTATTTGCAATCAACATGGAAGCTCTGCAAGTCAAAGTAAATAAACTCATTAAGTGCGTAAGAAACATTTGAACCAATGCGTATGTTGGTCGACTATACTTAAAAAGTACGAAAATGTGCGTGGACATTTCGAACTTTAAGATTGGATCGTTTCTACCGTAAACGGAAATTGTTTAATGATCATTATAAAATCATTAGGATTCACTCGACTCGCACCTAACTAGAGGAAAGGCAGAACGCTGGTATTTCGGTGACGGTTAGGCATGTTCGTAGACCTAAGTAATGCACTATTCCGTTGACCCTACGATTGAGTCGTTTCATAGTTACATGATATCATGATGTAGCAAGTAATATCATTACACGCTGCATCTTGTTTGTTTTGTTCTTTACATACACCATTTCGAATCGTAAAAGTTCATGTGAGTGTTGCAAAAAAATAATACGGTTACCCACATTACAGGTATCTGTTTAATGTAAACGTAACATGACGCCAGTCATCTCCAAAGAGGTAGGCAGAGGAATGTAGAACACTCCCACGTTTCATCAGTTATGTTTACGTCTCACTATGGAATATTTGGTGAGCCTATTGCCGTACACCGGGCACATATCCAGACTCCGAGTCATTATTCGAAAATCTAAATTAGAAAATTTAGTAGTGCCCGCCCCAGGAATCGAAGCCAAGACCTCCCGTTCAGCAGTCGTACTTGCAAATACCTATTTAATGTAGAGTTTAAAAATTAACATACATAGATCAAAAAAATAAAAACGTCACTTACTCGTAATTACCAACGGCAAGATTTCTGGATATGGTCGATCATCAACGTAATAGTAAAAATCGAATAAAACTTGTCAGAATCGACGAGGAATTACCAATCTTCTGATATGGCATTTGTTTATGTCACCTTAGCCCTTATGGGGGTTCAGCTCCGAATATGTATGTATTTAATTTAAGCACATGTGCACATAAAGTCTGCAAGGATAGAAATATTTGAGACTCGGTGCACGCTGTTTAACCCGTAAGTGTCCCGGCGTAACGACATAGTAACAATAATAAGGCATTGCACGCGAAATAAAGAGAGCTTCTGTTTATTTATTTAACGGGAGTAAACAAATGTTAAGTGAATTAATTAAATGGAAATAGATCTGTACAAAGATATTGCTTATTTCTACAAAAAACTCTTTCAGTTGTATTAAGTATACATACAGTTTTGTATCATATGAGAATGTAATGCGTGTTGTGCGGTTGGGATTACTAAAATAGGGTCAGGTTGCGTAAACATTGCCATAAGCGCACTCCTTGTCCGATTCGTCGCGCTTACGGGGATTAAGGCGTATTATAAACTGCCATACATTATACAAGCGTTCATACGTACATATCAGCATCGCAGAAGAGACGCGGCGTTTCGAAATCGACCAATGCGAGATGCATGGAAAATTTACGTCAATTAAAATTATGTTCATTACCACATACTTGGACAGTGCGATGAGAGACAGAGACATGGATACACTGAAGTACATTGACATGCGAAGATAAACAGCTGATCGAGTTACGAGCGAAAGCCTGTTGATATTTAAGGACGGTAGTGCCTGTTAGAGATTGGACGGCGGCTGCGGATTGCTCAGTGATGCGGTTAAGAAATAGTGCCCATTAACTGACCTATGCTTAGGCGAAACGAGAAGCGACTGGTCGGAATGCGCAAACGGAGGATTCCGTCTGATACATAGGCTCTCAAACTTATTCGTCTACTTTGAGAATCAATAATTTTGCAAGCCCCCCGAAACGATTTTATTTTACATACACCTACTGTGTCATATAAGTTAAAAGTTATATTCTCACTATTAATATTTGACACTTTATCGACCCCAGAAAGTTTCTAGCGCGGACACAGGGGCGTTATCGTCAACTTTGAGAGAGACTGGTCTAAGATGTTCAACTTACTTGTTAACGTATTTACGTAATATATAACGAGATTACTGCTCACTGCGGCAAGTATTTTAAGTAGCTGCTTTCGTTTGGATTACTGTGTATCTTGAGATTTATTGACATTAAATTAAATTATAATTTAGAATTTCTTTTAAAAATACCATTATGAGTTGCCTTAAATATGATTTGGAATACATGTATGTAAAAAATTTAACATCACGCCTATAATCCCCGAAGTTGTAGGCAGAGAAATGTAATACTCACACACGTTTCACCAGTTACGTTTACCTCCCAATATGGAATAGCCTATACACCGGGCACATTTCCAGACTCCGAGCCACTACTACGAAATCTAAATTAGAAAAATCCAGTAGTGCCCGACCCGATATTTGAGACCAAACCTCTAAGTCAGCAGTCGCGCTTGCAGCCAACATGACCAACGAAGCAGTCAAGGTACATACGTTGCATAATATCCCAGGAATATTTTGAATAGAAAGGAAGTGACGTTTAATTATGCAGGTCGCCTGAAGTTAAGCGCTTACTACAGAATTTGATCATAACTTATGTAAAAGGTTGCCTTATGTAAAGCGAAACAAGCGTTATTAAATTAAAGTTTTAAAATTATTATACATACACCAACTCGTTCTGAACCCCTTTTGCCAAACCGTAGAATCAAAGACGCGTTCAAAAAATCTTTAATTTTATTAATGCGTCTTCATGCAACTTATCATCTTTAACGAGTCCGCCCATCGCTCAGCTCTATGACTTATCACCGACCTTTGATGAAACTATATCGCAACTTGTCCCGAGCACTATAAATCAAATAAGTGTGAGCAGTTTTTTTGCACTTACAAAATATTTGCAGCTTGCGAAACGGCGCAACCTGTGACCGATCCGCGCAGCCAGTTCGATATTGCACGCTCCAGGAACAAAATGCACCTTTTGGATGTAGCGTTTAAGTCTTAAAATGTACTCACACTTGGTAATTTCCTCTGTAGCAAAGGTGAGTTATAAATAAGAAAGTCTTGCTAAGAATAACCATAGCGTACGATAATCGGATCCTTGGAGATACGATCTTAAACAATCGTTTTGTCAGATCGTGTTGATAAAGCGTTCCTTGTGCGATTAACTACAGTTATATT
Source organism: Mimoniades ocyalus (assembly GCA_018245615.1). Lineage (NCBI taxonomy): Eukaryota > Metazoa > Arthropoda > Insecta > Lepidoptera > Hesperiidae > Mimoniades > Mimoniades ocyalus. The sequence continues at coordinate 8,499 of DWDV01004008.1, forward strand.
ACTATAATACTATTGAACAATGCTTAGCTGTGTAAATTTCATTTTATCTACATGATAAGTTTATTAACAAACGAAACGTTTTAAATCATACGCGTACATAATACAGTTTTAAATTAATTAACCCTATACAATACTAAAAGCTTTATCAAATGTATTTATCGCCAGCAAAGTATTAGCGTATGTTTTATTCTAATAGAAGGTCCTTTTGGGCGTTCTCTTTTTATTGTATTAGAATAGATAATATCTCGATAACTTCATAGAAAACCTAGTAATTTATAAAGTATACCAACATAGTAATGCTATACCTGTATTTGTATAAATAACCTATAAAAATCAAAGTATGTCAAATATATTACTATGATTGAATATAATTGAAGTTATAATATGTAATAACAAACATTATGTAATAATTATGTAATAGCTATAGCTACATTACAAGTGTGGATTTTTTTAACCTACATTTTCGTGTTAAAATAGTAGTAGCCCGGAGCTTCGATTGATGTCCGGGGTATGGCAATAGGTCGCCTTCTATTCTATGTATTATGGAATGTAAACGTAACTGGTGAAATGTGGAAATGTAGTACCTGCTATCCTCTGCCTACCTCTGCGTGGATTAGAAGCGTAATGTTACGTTATAGCTATGATAATATCTCGGGACTTCTCTACGCACGGCCATCCAATCCGAAAATAAGCGTGAAGAAAGCTATTGATATTATAATGATTTTAATACTACTAATGTCCTAATGCTACTTCTAGTCGAGTAATAAAATTTCATTGAAGCCAAAAATTGTTAGTGGTCCGTTTGAGGTATTGCAACTATACAGTTACAGGTGAGAATTGAACACAGCTGATCTAACGTAACAAACGCAACATCACGCGTGTATTTCCCAGAAAGGGTAGACATAAGAGTGTAGTACTTACTTATACTCCCACGAATAATAAATGCAAATAATATATACAAATATTCTTATGAGTATTTAATCAGTTGTGACTGTTGTATATCAAAGTGAAGGTGCAGGTGAGTGTGTGAAGCGAAACGGAACTGTTCGACACTGATGTTTGTGCGAGGGATTGGCGGTCGCAATACGACTTGGCAGCGGAAACTGCGTGACTATTGAATGCATATATTGCATAGCCTTACATGTTATGTGTTTACCACTTTTACAGAACACTTTCACATGTTACAATAATAATATATGAATTAAACGTTCGGTTTACAGCGATAAAAATAGCTATATATACAGTACTTTGTAAGTATTTTCTTGGGTATGTAGATTTTGATTTTAATTGATTATCGGTTATCGCTACAATCGCTATAGAAAACAATTAGAAATTCAAATACATTGTTTAACTTACGCAAATAGTAATTACAAATACATAAACACACTCCCAACTCCTTCTAAAGTAAAGTAACATCACGCCTCTAAACCCCAAAGAGGTAGGCAGAGGAATGTAGAACATTCCCACATTTCACCAGTTACTTTTAAGTCCAACGATGGAATAGGTGGTGAGCCTATTGCTATACACCGGGCACATATCCAGACTCCGAGCCACTACTAGAAAATCTAAATT
>DWDV01004009.1:0-10067 GCA_018245615.1 Mimoniades ocyalus
GACCTCCCGATCGGCAGTCGCACTCGCAACAAACACGACCAACGAGGCAGTCAAATCTTACGTAAAATCATTATTTAGAGCTAGTAATACTTAATTAACCATTTATAACCGCGACTAAAGAAATGTTGAACCATTAGTGGACATTAGCGATTGAAACAGTACAAAAGTAATGAATAGCTATTTCCATACTTAAGTTTTGAAATATTACCTGTGGTTACGCGTCTTATGTTTGAGTGTGAGTCTTTATAGGTAAAGTGTCTCACACACACTCGTCTGTGCTGTTTGTAACCGAATTTATTAGAGCTTTTGTTATTATTGAAAAAAAAGAAACTTACACTTTATCTGTATTAGGTAGAAATTAGGGGCACAAGCAAAAAATATTTTCAACGAAAAGTCTGAATAGAAATCCAGATAGCGCGACTGTAATAGACAATTCTTCGGCATTATCTTGATTGTGTCGAAATATTATGAAAAGTGTCATTTTATTCCAACTAGATTAACCGAAAGTAACATGTTACATCACGCCTGTGATCCCCGAAGAGGTCAACAGGAGAGTGTTGTATTGTGTTTTGTTTACGTCTCCGTATGCAATAGGTGGTGAACCTATTGCCATACACCGGTCACATATCCAGACTGTAGACTATTATTTTAGCAAAGTGTATTCTTAACATAAACTGTACTTAGTCTAATATAACAACTTCCGTCAACCCTTTCCTAAACGCGAGTGTAGCGATGCCGGAACAGGAAATAAAACCAGTACTTTCACCTACGGAACTAGTGAAATACCTAAAGCTTTTTGTTCTGCCGAGCTTACTGTTACATAACGTAAAGTTACATGTATATATTTCATATCAATTTAACACACGCAGGAGCCAGTGCAATGTTTCGACTTTTCTATGATTATTTTATGAAAGAACTAAGAAAAGGAACGTGGAAGAAATGTATAGTGCGATCAATTATATTGAGCATCGCACACACAAATTGGATTTTTATTAATATTATAATCTAGACCAAAATTGAGTATAAAGCGTATGAATCAAGTTTTGACCAATAAATACCTATCATGTCTTGTCTTGTTATGACGTTAATGAATAGTGAGTTTCGTTTCAACGAAACCCCAACATCGCAAAGGCTTTTAAACGATATTTTATTTCATTTTCACAGACCTGGATTTTTCGGAAATGTTACATAAATATACAAATAACGAAATTTCGAAATTTAAATGAAAAAAGAGAGAAATACAGATTTTATTAGCTTTTTAATTGCAATAAGAGGAAATATACAAATATATTTTAAGTACCTACTTTATCCTGTTTTACTGCTTTCCCTGATTGATGTGAATGATTTTGAGCCAATCTCTTGAATATTACTAACCTATGTATAAAATAAACATTAATTTCGTTAGCCAGTGTTATTAAAATTTTTATACATTTCAAATGTATTCAACCATTATCGTTGGAAGCGTACAATCACAGAAACAAAACAGGTGGTTACCACAGTTACTTTAACAAAAAACGCAACTTTAACGCAAACTTTAAACGCAATGAAACAATTTTTATCTTTGTAATAGTTAACGATAAATGTACGATTGTACGTACGTACATTGTTGTAGGGGCCCCCTGAGGGGTTATGCCCCTAATCCCAACGCTGGGCACTCGGGTTAACGATCGCAGAGTACAGCTTCTCTAACCGCCTACGCTGCTGCTCACATACCACAATCTACCAGCGCCGGGTTTAGTCGCCTCTAACGCGGATCGTATTCGCGGATTGTATTATCGCGACACGGATTAAAAAACATTACATAAAAGAATCCAAGCACCACTATCTTTTCTTTTTTACGCTAAAATTACTCCATTTATTCAATCAATGATCGCGTACGATCCATTAATATAACAAATTAAGGCAATTAAACTCTTGCTTTCACGGCTATGTTACGGACGGGCGCCGCCAGCGAGCTGCCACAGTAATTACCTTTGACCACTTTGTGTCCATGACGTAACACATATGGTGAAATAAAGATATACATAACACGTACGTGGTTATGTTATAATGCCCTTTTATGTAATACCTTTTGGAATAAACCCATAATAAGTTCTCTAAAGCTGATGTCAGTGACCCTATTAAATTTACGGGCGAGGCTAACTTGATTCAGATTTGTTACTCATTTGGGAGTCCTGAAAAGGTCTGAATGAAGTGTTTTTTTTTCACATTCAGCGTAATGTGACTTCTCTGCTGTTACATATGACCATAGGCGACGATGACCATCACAACATATACCGTTTTGTTAAGTAAAATGGAAAGTAAATAACACAAGAAAATATTCATAGAAAAATATTCATACAACAGGAAAGGTACGAGTACCTCATACCACCAACACCGTCATCATTATTTCATAATTCTTTTGTATCCTTGGTAGGCCTGGAACCCAGGCCAGGGTCATCGATGTGAAGGAGAAGACTAAAATAAATCAATAATCGTTGGAAGTGATCGCTCGCCACGGCTCCTTGTAGAAGACTCAGAACGCTCTTAAAAGCTTATATGCGATGAGAGACTACTAGTAAGACTTTAAAAAAAATCCTATTCAACTTTGTTATCTTCCGCTTTTACTTAGGTCTCTCTTCTATAAACAAGAGGTGTTGTTACAGAATGTTTTTAAAGCCTTAAACATTAGGAAGTCTCAATAAGAAAATCGTGAATAGCCATGAAGGTAACATTTGTATGTGACTTAAATAACACTACCATACAATATTTTACCGCTGGTTGAAGAAATGAAAGTAAGTAAACAATAGTTCAAATAGATTCGTTTCGTATTTACTGTAAGAAGAAATTTATGAACAGTTTTAATTTAACACTCCGCATGCCTCTTCGTGGATTATAGGTGCGATTTTACGTTTTTACATTTTCCGTTGCTGCAAAGCGGCAAGACCTTTGTTATCCATATATAACTTGAGACAGCGTGTATTCACCGTAGATATAACTATTTTGGAATGTAACCCGATTCCCTACACTCTCCGTGCTAACATCGCCGCGACAGACTGAGTTACTTGAAGGGACTTTATCACGATGAAAAAAAAATCCGTGACAAAATGGCATACTTTGTAGTAAACTTAACACCACGTCTGTATTTCTCAACGGGAATGAAGTGTAGTATACTCCAACTTCTCACCAGTTAATACATAGTAAATTGAAATAGGGGATGAGCCTATTGGCTTCCACAATAACAAAATTCGAGCTACTTATTGCATATACCTATACTTACGTGTACCTTACCCTTTATAATGTACATTTAGGAACAATCCTCGCGTAGTTTTTCACGTTTACCATCTTGAATGCAATCGAACTACCTTTTTTGAAATGCATTCAAAACGTTTAGCTTGTTTCATCGACTAGCAGAGTTAGTATTGCGGAAGTAAGAAGTGGCAATCGTATAACTGTGAGTAATGAAACTGTTTTATGTTCACAGAAAATCAAGCAAGGCGGCGCCACTGTCGAATGGGGCTGGCAACTAACGCCAGGCTCACCCGGGACTGTCGGACAATACTATGTCACATTACCAGAGGTTTGTACATTTATCGATGTAATCAAACGCCATGTTCCCAAACATTGTGGAACTTTCTAGAAGACCAACATAGCAGGGTACATTGGTACAATGTACGGTATACATAGTTATATATACAATGCGTAATAACGGAGCAAACTTCAAAATGAAATGAGTTTGTAATATACCCTAAGTAAATATAGTGTCGTTACTCTGTATTATTACTAAATAAGGTACATTGGTTTTTATTTGACTAAGCTCACATTTCAAAATGTAACACAACATGCAAGCGTTGCTGTCACGCGGCAGAAAAAGAGCGGTTTTTACCGTCGAATCTTATTCAGCGAGTAGGGCGATCTATAAAATAGTGTAATATTACCTTTGTGTAAGAAATATCGCTACAATTATATTTTTAAATTTTTGTATGCCTTCGGATGTAATCCAATTCGTGAACTATAAATACAATGTATTTAAATATGTAAATGTATATTCGGCGGCCGTCTGACCGCACCTTTTGGGCGCACCGTTGGTTCTAAACTAAATAAAGACTGCTATGATAACCAGAAAGCTGATAAACATATATACATTCCTGAATAAATTCTTATGTACATAATTTTGCACTGATTCGCTGAAAAAATACAATATTTCATTATATGAATATTCGTATTGCGTAATATTTCATTGTATATTGTATGTAACATCCCAACCTCCGACGCAACAGTAAGGATCACTAACCGCTCGACTTTGGTCATGAAAAGTCCATGGACTACGGTATCTAAGTAAATAGTCTTACCTTTCTGGTACATACAAAATATATTGAACTACTATAGACATAGACAGTAGAAACATGAGCGGGAGGTACTGCATGTACAATGTACATACATATAGGTACGAGTACTTTCGATTATATTTGGATATCAATAAGTAATTTCTCTATGTGTGATAATATCAACGTTTATAAAAACCTATGCAGTCATAAACAGCGTACACGGAAGACAATGTACGAGACATGAAAAACTTAACACGAAATAGTGATATAACGATCGTGGACAGTATCTGGCCGCCATCGCGGACGAAGTCACGCGAGACTGATTGTTGGATTATTAGACATCGGAAAAGACCGTTGGAAAATATTCGATATCGGAAAATCAAAAATCAAGTATGACGAAGATTGATCGCACAATTTTATAATATGTATGTACGTATGTAAATGACTACACGGCGATTTGGCATGGTGTTTTATAGAGAATTACAATAATTTAAATGAGTCCGAAGTGAAAATGATTTATTGCTGTAGTATATTTTATTGTAGTATAGTATTGTATATATTTATTGTAGTATAATAAAATGTATCAATAATTTCTCTTTTTGATTCTGAATTCCGAGTCGAAAGCTGTAGGAATATTTCTAAGGCGGGCCATAAGTCATGTGTTGAGTGCGAATATATTATGTTCTGTGCTTGGGTTTAAAATTGACTTCATACGTACATATGTATTTATATGTATAATTGTACATCTATTTTATCACCTATGTGGTTCCCATAACACACTATTTTGAAACCAGTAGAATATCTATGTGTTGTCACAAGGCATTATTAATCTAATTAAATAATCATTACGCGGTGTCGTGATTGATGGAATATTATTAGTCTTGCAGTATTAGAGGGATTTTGAAATTGGCAAAATAATGATGATAAACGCCTCGGAAGCTTTTAAAATTCAAGCTTGTACACATACCAAAGATTTTAAGAGTAGATTAAGAAGAGTAGAGCGTCTGTTGAAGAGTAGGTTGTAGGTACGTAATGGCGATACAATTGCGTCCAGTGTCATTATCTACGCCTAGGTAATTATTCTGTAGGAAATGTTTTATTTTTCAGAATACTACGTAAATATTTTCTGAAATAAGCGTAAACAGAAATAATTGAACGAGACAGTAAAAAAATACGTATGTACCAGAAGTAGTCTGCACTACTAATAATATAATTAGTGAACTTGTAACTACATTTTATGAATCAACATTCAATTATTGTTAACAGGTACCGTCACACCAACATCAACACATGCAAGTTTCCAATGAAACTCAGGCCCGGTCCAATACAAACGTAGATCAACGTAATTCTGCCCAAACTCCGGTAGAAATATATCTTCTACAAAGGCAGTTTTCGTCGTCTCCCGACCAAAGTCAAGTACAGCATTTATCTAACGCACCTGTGAACGTCATACAATACAGCTCTATTCCTAATTTTTACTATAACGATGAAGCCCAACCTTCGCCAGTGCAATATCAAGTTAGTGCAAATTATGCTATCCACAATGATGATAATGATCGACATACCGAAACAAATGGAGATATGAATATGAATATGAATATCGTCAACTCGACACCGCTGAAGCAAAAAGAGGCAAGAACAGAGCAACACGAAAATGTATTAACTTCGCCTGCGGTGCAAGTTTTCAGAAATCACAATTGCCATAACGATGATAGTTTTACGTCAGAAAACATCATGAAAGATCGCGTAAGTGAAATGAAAAAATCTACAAATTTTTTTGCAGAACTACCAAGATACGAAGTGCGTAATATTAATGGAAACTTTGGAGTTAAGGATACAACTAGAAAACCTTTAAGTTACCGAGCGCCGATAAATTTAAAAGCGGAGTCACCGAGGAGTAATTCGAGAAGTGAAAGATATTATTACACTACTAATGCGCCTCTCACCACACCCAATTGGATCAATGAGGATCAGGGTATATCTAGATTGGTTGCGTCAACTCAAGATCTAATATCTAATGAAGATTTATTAAGAATAAATCATGCCGCAGAGAAGCCTATTACTCTTCATAATGATGACATTATCAAACCAAGACCACGCTTTAATTTCGGTGCTCGACAGAATTCATACGACACAAAGCATGAAACGAATACACCAAGAAGTAGAATTTTAGTAAAAGCTAAAATAGGAAATATAGTCGACAGTGAAATACAGCACGATGAAAGCGATAGCGCTAAAGAACAATACATGCAAGCAAGTCCTAATGAATATAGGTTCATGTCACCTATCGTCGTCCAAGAACCCAATTACGATTCATATAAAGAGCAGATCCTTAATAACATTGTATCTACAATGGTTCCGTATATAGAAAGTGGGTATGAAGTTATAGGTGTTAGAAATAGCTTAGATGAAAACGCGACAGATCCTGATTCTAAAGATAATAATAATGACTATGTTGAGGTGACACCTAGACCGGTAGGTCAGAAATATTTGGCCCCTATTACAGTTGCTTTGAGACTTTATAATGCTAATAGTAGCGATATATTAAATTCTGTCAGAGACGCTGAAACATCTGACAGTGAATTAGTTTCAGATACAGTACAAAGTCCGATAAGAGAAAAGACTATTGTTGACATCCAAAAGTCGATACCGTTAGAGATAACTCATATCAATGACGTGGAAGTACATGAATACTTAGATGAAGGTAGAAGTAATAACAATAGTCCATTAGATTTAGCAAAGTCGTTGTACAGTAAATACATGCAAGCGTTGGAATCCTCCAAAAAGATACAAGAAAATATGAATGAAATATTATATAAGTATGGAACAATGAAAAGTTACGAAAATTCCAATGATGAAGAACTTAACAACGAAAACCAGGATTCTAGAGATTCGTTGGAGCCCAGTGAGAATATTCATAGCGAGACAGTAGTAAAAGCACCGTCGAATGATGAAAATTCTAACACCGATCGGAAAGAGATAATAAATTTCTACAACGCATACGAATCAAATAATAATCAGCAATTAATCCAGCCCATTATTATAGAAAAAGAAATTCCAATTACTAAGTTTGTCGACCGATATATTGAAAAACAAGTGCCGTATCCTGAACCAGTAGAAGTAGTGAAACAAATACCAGTAGACAGGCCAGTGGCTGTTCCAGTTCCGTATGAGAAAATTGTCGAAAAGCCAGTAGAAGTCACTCGATATGTTGACAAGCCATATCCTGTTGAGGTACCACAACCTTACCCAGTTGAAGTTAAAGTACCTTACCCAATTGAACATAGAGTTTACGTTGATAGACCGGTACACATACCGTATTCCGTGGAAAAGGTTGTGGAAAAACATGTTGTTCAGCCTGTACCCGTACCGACGCCTATTGCTGTGCCCTTTGGTATACATGTTCCAGTGGAACATAAGGTTTTGTATCCGATGCCAGTAGAAACTCCTGTAGCGATTCCAGTTACAGTGGAAAAACCAGTACCCGTAGAGAAGATAGTCCACAAAGAGGTGCCAGTGCCGTACCCTGTCGAAAAGCAGGTGCCTTATCCAGTTCCGTACGAAACAAAAGTAGCTGTTCCTTACCCAGTCGAAAGACGAGTACCGGTGGCGGTTGAGAAAATCGTTGAGAAACCAGTTACAGTAACAAAGGTTATCGATAGGCCGGTCCATATCGAAGTGCCCGTTCCACAGCCCTATCCAGTTGCGGTACATGTTCCGAGACCTTATCCAGTTGATAGAATCATAGAGAAGAAAATTCCATACCCCGTGGATCGGATTGTAGAACGTAAAGTACCGGTGCAAGTACCGTATCCCGTTCAAACCGTCGTCGAAAAATTTGTCGAAAAGCCTGTCGTAGTTACGAAATACGTGGATAAACCCTATCCTGTAGAAAAGAAAGTTCCCTATCCCGTGGAAAAGATTGTCGAGAGAAAAGTTCCGTACCCAGTTCAAGTACCCATAGAAATAAAAGTTCCATATCCCGTCGAAAGAATCGTCGAAAAACATGTGCCATACCCGGTTGAAAAGTCAACAGATAAACCATTGTCTCCATACAATCATGGAAATAATCAGGGAGTAAGTCAATCTCAAAACATACCTAAATATCTGAGGTATACACCGGAAACGCAGAAGCACGGTGTTCCAGCCGCGAACATACAAGAGCAGATAAAGAAAAATTTAGCGCAACAAAAGGCGTACGCTGCTCAATTTTATTATCAATATTTGAAAGACAAACAACAGCAGTTAGGACCATTTCTGACGACTCAATGGGGAAATCAATACGCGACAACTTACCAATACTTGAACAATTCTTACGAACATCAAAATCAAGATCTCAAAAAGACACCCCATGCTGGAAATTATATAAATTACTTGACACAAAATTCTTATTATGGACCAGCCCCTGTAAACAATTATGATTGGTGGGAGAAGAACAAAAATAATCTGGTCGAATTAAGGCTACGACGGACAGACAGAACGCCAAAAGTGGCGAATTTAAGGATCGAGTATGGTGGTTTCAAACCTCCTTTAATTCCAAGTACTGAAGTTGATTTAGATGGGTTACCTGTAAATAAAAATGAAGAAGCATAATATAGATGTATACCTGACCTGGAATAAAATATTGCATTATAAGAAAGCAGTTGTTCTGAAACAAGTTCAAATACTTTCACTATTTTTATTTCAGCAAAATGTTAAAAGTACTAATGAATTGCGAATGAATTCTTGTTTTGTAAACCCTCAATCATACCATGCCTATTAAATTTATTTCCCACACAATTTTGTCCCTCTAAAGATGTGTTTTGAAAGTATAATAAAAATACGTACATATATAATTCTAATGACATTATCTGTAAAATTTATTTATTCTGCGGGTTACAAATAGTTTGTTTTGATTAGGTAAACACAAAAATACTACAAAATTGTAACATTAGTTAAATCAATAAATTCAATTGTATAGATTAATAAATAATTTATGGTTACTCAAATAATGGCTTATGATTAGATAATATTACTTCTATTACTATGTACTTATATTCTTTATTGATAAATTTACTTTTACATGTCTATGTAAGCTCTTCTCCCAACGACTTTAAATTGATGTCATAACAAGGTCATGCTGAAAAGTTCTGTTGTGTAGATTTAATAAAATTGATTAATTTATTTTACATTTTAGTTTTATCATATGGGAGCATTCGTAACCGCAACAGTGGTGTTCAATAGTGATGTTTCAGCTAATATGTGTTGAAATATTCTCATATTAATATATTATTACGATGCGTCAGGAGCCAGGAGGTATCAAGATGACTGGGCACAACGAGGAAACAATACTGTAACTAAAACGCTGCATAAAAGGTTTTACAAATAAAGTTTTCCTTTAAGCTAAGTGACGACATTTAATTTAACTCGTTGTAACGACTTGAATGATGTGAATGTGAATATCTTTGAAATCTGTTTAAGGTTTTAAATTTAAGCTTTAATAATCACGATATGATATTGTGAGATGTTGATTAATTTGTAAATATATTTGAGAAAATTATGCAATAAATTATTAAGAAAATATTTAATTTTATTTCTTCTCTACAGAACAGTAGGAGCTTTGGTAATGCACCCTCACCCTCTGCCGGTAATGCACTCTCTGAATCATACCGTAAAATCAGTGGCGGGCGAGGGTATGATATTGTATTTCCAATCGCAAAAAATACACACGGGGAATGGGGATATAGGTACCTATTTTCGTATGTAGATACGTGTCTGTGT